>JAJOOR010028882.1:0-12135 GCA_036250505.1 Solanum acaule
GCTTAATTAATTAAGTACAATGGATTCGTTCTTCCATCATGTACAACCACTTTGATTTTTTTGATTCATGGGAAACTTCTCTATAAAAAAGAAAGAATATAGGAACCAGAAAAAAAATAATTCAAAGTTAAAATGTGACCTTTATGTCAGCCAATTAATTAATCACTTTATTTTCTCTGTCAATTTAATTATTTAATATTCAAAATTCATTAATCTAAAATCGCATCATGTAAAAGCCAATAAAGGAAAAGCAGACTCATTATCTTGAATTCATATTTTCTACTAGTCGGTGAAGGGAGTAATTTCACAAATAAACACTCAATTTTACTTATTATATCGAAAGTTACTAACTTATTTTTCGTAACAGAAAATTGCTCAAATTTACCTAACTAAATATCACTAAAAGCCACTTAACCCACCCCCCACCCCCCCAAAAAAAATACTAAATTTTACTTAAGCTTCATTGAAACTAGAAAGACCTTAAATAATTTTTTTAATAATGTAAAATAACTTTGTCAAAATATTCTTAAAATATTATCTCCTTTTCTTTCTTTCTTTATATTGACTTTTTGGGATATAGAAAAAAATTAAGTAACGTTTTAATTACAAAAAAAAAAAAAATATGATTAAAAAAAAACCAATTGCAATTAAGGAAATGAGAGGAAGAAGGCTACTTAGCAACCAAGAGTAATTATGTGATGCAGATGGCCAATATAAAGAAAGGTCGTATTAAAATATGGAATTATTATGTTGCAGCCAATCAGGGGCGGATTAAGAATATCGGGTAGATTTTCGATAATTCAGTAACTTTTACATAAATATTATATTTACATTGCAAATTTGTTAAATATATGATAAAATATTTATTAAGAACTCAGTAACAAAGAATACTTTTAGTCCAAAAACTTTCTTAAATTTCACTTTCACACTTGAATAAAGACGACTCTCCAATGGTTCCATTCCTTCTCACTGTATTTTTTATGGGGGGGTTTGATTTAGAGGCGAATCTAGGATTTCTAGAATATGGATGCATACGAAAAAAAGAAGGAAAACTTGTATTTTATGGGAATTGATCCAAGTGCACCATTTAGTCTTCTTGTAGCATGAGTGTCAACAAATAATATTCTACCAATTTTAGAAAATGTATACATAAAATACCTAATTTTACGGAAAAATCATTAGTTCACAAATCACGTGCGACAATTTCTACCTATAAATTCGCCCTTGATTTGATTCCTCCTCCTACTATTATAATAATTTATTTATTTTTCAAAATTATTAGAAACCTATGAACTTTAAAGTTTAAATTTTGAATTCAATTTTGTGGTGGATATCTGAGTTACCTTTCTAGTTTATTTATTTATTTATCTCTTTCGTTTTCCTCATAAACATTTGTTTGGATCTTCTTCCTTTTGCGATTAAGACTGATTACCAAGAATACTTTTAATTTTTGATAAAAAAAATTCAATTGGATGGTAATATTGGCTTTCAATGATGATAATGATCAATTCCTTTCTACTTTATGTCAATTTCTACTTATGACATTTCATTTAGAACACAATCATTTTAATCCTTAGTATGTTTACCTGTTATTTTGCAGAGTCAAACCACATTCTATGAGGAAAGTGGAGAAAGAACGGATCACCTGTCGATATGTGATTAAAGGAAATTATACCCGAAGAATGAGATACAAAATGACAAGAATAAGGATTTTCATCAACTTTCTATCTCCACCGGCGGAGGGGGGGAAGGGGGATAATTAACAGCACAAGTCACTACTTTAGTAGATGAACTTTCATTTGTCTTTTCACTAAAAGATATTTACGAAATGTACTCTTATTGTTCACTTTTATTTATCACATTTAAATTCGACACATCCATTAATAAAATAATGATTGACATAATTATTATCTTACTACATGATCCCTATTAACTGATGTTTATTATTAGACGTGTTACGAAATTCCAATATTAGGTGGGAAGCCAAAATTTAATTGGTAAAAGTTGAGGCTTCAAACAAGGGGGCCATGATTTATGGATTAGCCCACTCTTGACTAACCAAGCAAACAAATGAGTTTTGCATATTCTTTTTCCTCTTTTGTATCTCTTAATATAAATATGAAAATCGACCTATCGCAACTTCTTCAACTTTGGCAATCGCACAAAGCATCGTAAGCTAAGGTGATAGTGCAGTAGTATTGGTCAGTCAAAAACTTACACGTTATGATAAACATAACTAAAATAAAAATGTTGAGATGAATATATGAATATACTAAGAGAAATATAATTAAGAATGAAGGTATTTGGAATAAAGTGAAAGTAGCCCCATGGTGGAAAAGATGGAGAAAGCAAAACTAAGATGATTCACACATGTGAAGAGAAGATGCACATATAGCGTATAAGAAGGGGCAAGAAAAGAAGTAGAGGTACACCGAAGAAATATTGAAGAAAATGATTAGACAAGACACACACACTTGCAGTTTATCGAGGACATGACCTTGAATAGGAGGATATGTTGATAAAAAATTAAGATAGAAGATTAATATGTAGCTAAACATAATAATTTCGCTTATGAAAATTAATATGTAGTTAAACATTATAATTTCGCTTACAAATATTGTTATTATAACTCACATACTATCTTGTTTTTCGCTTTTATTATTACTTATTTTATTAACTTTGATTATTATACTATGCGTTGTTGCTACTGATCTCTTTTCCATTATGTTCAACACAACTCCTTCACTAATATGAGGGTATGGCTTAGTTTAAAGTGGTTTTTAGTCCTCAAGAATGTTTGGATCTTTTTAAAATGACTTTAAAAAAGATTAATGTTAAACTTTATAAAAACTTCTTTTATAATGCCCAATATCTTCCTTTCAATTCTTAATTTTATTATATTTTCATTGAGCCGAAGGTCTACCGGAAATAATTTCTATATCTTCATGAGGTAGGAAATAAAACTATGTGCACACCATCCTCCCTAAACTTGACTTATGATATCACACCGGAAATAATTTCTATATCTTCATGAGGTAGGAAATAAAACTATGTGCACACCATCCTCCCTAAACTTCACTTATGATATCACACCGAGTATATCGTTGTTGTTACCTCCAGCTCCACTTCCTTGAAGGTACTAGAGAAACGAAGCTTTTATTCCAATCAACACCCACACAAACCAAATGAAAACAGATTCAGACTTCAATAGACCAATTAGTTTCTTCATTATGTTTAATCCCTCCTTTTCCCAAGCACCATAGTTCCCATACAACAATTACTAACACCATAATAACTATTAGTTACGTAATCACATGAGAAATCACCTCTACAGAGAGGTGCAATTGTTGATAACTCCACACACAGCTAATCATCTAGTAAATCATACCTCATGTCTCATTAAAAAGCTAACAATGTTCCACTAGAATTTGGTCAATGTTTGTTTTTTCAATCTCATATAGAATCTGGTTGTATGGTGATCCTACATCAAAGATTTAAACATTTGAACATATACTATACACACAAACTAGCCACAAACAAGATCAGAACAGAAAAAGGAAGAACATGGCAAAATACAGAAACTAGTAGGCATTGAAGACGAGAACTAACAGTACCAGAAAGCCAAACAGGCATAAAACCATGAACTTCATTATTACATGACAATAACAAGGAGATAATTTTATCAGCTTGTACTCTGAACTTAAGAAAACCAAAACCTTGTAAATGTTAACAAACTGACAACTCAAATCTCAAAATCTGTACAAAATGTATGTTTGTTTTGATTCAACATTCAACAACAGCTAAATTCTCTCATCCAAAAACTTATCAAGAATCAGCTGGTTAGTACAAAAGGAAAGGGGCAACCATAGTTCCTTAAAAGCAAAAGGGAAAAAATAATCAAAGAACATATTCTATCCTGTATCCTATGTATTTTCCTTCTCGCCGAAATCCAAAAAAGTCCTCTTGAACTACTAACAATTTGAAGAGTTTCTGATCATTGCATATATTCTGCAATATAGCAAACAGTAAGATCCTATTCCGAGCAGTACTACATCCAGTTCGCCTCTGCGCGTAGCTTATACCAACTTCACCATGTCAAATTCCCCGGTTCCATTAGAAATCCAAGACACCCAAGTCATCTAAGCAGAAGTTGAAGTCCTCCTGCCGGCCTGGTCTCAGAAAATCAAAATCGTAATCAATCTCGATAGGTGGTAGCTGTTCCATTTGCTGCAGACCTTCCAATTTATTGACATCTGCATTGTCCAACTGATATGGATTTGAGAACTGGTCATCAGCGTTTTCCAACTGGTATGATGATGGATTTGACAGCTGATTATTGTCATAGGCAGCATTCTGCAATCGATATGAAGGATCATAGGCATACTGCTCTTGTTTAGGAGGAACAAAACCAACATCTTGACTTGGAGCCGAGGCATCTAGTGGAGTCGAATCCATCATGCCTAATAGCTCATTTACATCAAACATCTCATCATCCAAACACAAGTTGCCTAGGTCCTCTTGTCCAATATCCCACGAATCATAACTACAAGCCACAGGCTCTTCTTTAATTTCAAAGGTCTCACTTTTATCTAACACCTCCTTGGCCTCGTCTTCCGCTTCCTCTCTCAATGAGCTCAGAGGTGTAAAGGTCTCACTTTTATCTAACACCTCCTTAGCCTCGTCTTTCGCTTCCTCTCTCAATGAGCTCAGAGGTGTTCCAACTTTATTTGAACCAGTCCTAGTACCATCAAATTTTATTTCACTTGCTCCATCTTCATATCTGATCTCAGGAACATTGGCTCTTCCACTCATCATGTCATCAGCAGGACACACCTCAGAGAAACTTGATGCTGTATTCGAGTCAGAATGAGATTCCGTAGGCAATGAAGAATCGTCCTTAGAAGATTCTTTCGACGAAGGGTAATAATCCGGGAGATTCAGCCTTGCACAAGGACCATACATTGCCCTTGCAGCTTCATCATAAGCAAGAGCAGCCTCAATTGCTGTGTCAAATGTACCCAACCAAAGCCTTCTCCCTCTATGTGGCTCCCTAATCTCAGCAACCCATTTACCCCATGTCCTCTGCCTAACACCTCTATACTTGCACCGCCCGTTATCCGGTCCTCCTTTACCTTTCATACATCCCTTCTTTGATCCTTTAGCCGGAACTTTACGCACTGGCTTTCTTCCATCATCATCACACGCGTCTAATTTCTCATTCACCTCTTTCCACTTCGCAAGTGTGTCTGCTACATTCCTCGGCGCATCTTTTCTACTCCTTGATTTCTTCTTTCTTGTATAATCCATAGGTAACATCATATTTGAAGTTTGATCAAGCACAGCCATTTCTCTGTTTCTGTTCGTTAAGAAAAAAAGGTCAAATAGGATACTACAAATATTTATAGACCAAGCCAACAGCAAAAGCCTTTGCAAACAAGTAAAGCCGCAATACTTCCTTCCTCCACAAGAAACCTAATAAAAAATAAAAATAAAATCCCTTTTCTTCGCTACCAAGTAACCTTACTGCTTCCATCCAAAAATCCAGTTCCGCACTATCACTTCACCAATTCAGTGTTGATTTCTCAAACGATCACTCAAAGTTGGTAAAAAAATTCACTTTCTTCGTTTAACAAATTAAAATGGAGTCAAAAAATTCACTTTCTTCGTTTAACAAATTAAAATGGAGTCAAAAAAATCAATTTCTTCGTTTAACAAATTAAAATGGAGAAGAAAGATGACCTTTCGAGATAGAAATAATTCCCTTTTCTTCGCCACCAAGTAAGTAACCAATTGCTTTCATCCAAAAATCTAATTTTACACTATCACTTGCCAATTCAGAGTTGATTTATCAAACTATCACAGTTAGTCTAAAAAAGCACTTTGTTTTAAAAAAATTAAAATCGAGAAGAAAGATGAACTTTCGAGATAAAAATAATTCCCTATTCTTTACCACCAAGTAAAGAATTACTTTCATCTAAAAACCTAATTTCACACTAACGTATAAATCAATTCAATTGCTCTGATGACAAACTCCATACTCATTCTTTCAATTCGTTCAAAAAATTGAAATCAGAGAAAAAAAGTGTCTTTTCTCAGATTATAACTAACAATAACAAATCAACCCAATAAATTCAACACGAAACATCAAATCACAATGCCAATTCCACCAGTTATTAAAAAACCCTAATCATCAATATCTTTTCTATCAAAACACTCGATTTCAACTTCCACAAACACTCAGAAAACTTCTAACAATAATCGCACATATATTCAAATCAAACAATGAAATCAAACTGCAATAACAAATCAGGAATCAAATCAACTCACCTCACAATTATAGTGTTCCAAAACTTGACAATCTCTGTAATCAATAATTATGTGATGTTTTTCGCTTCACGAAAACACTAATCTCTCCTTCTTCTTCCTTATTTGTGATATTTTTATTTGTAATTTTGGAGTGTTCTAGTAGTCTCTTGAGAATGATATTTTTTTTTCCAGAAAAACCAGAACAGATTGGGAAACTGAAGAGGTATTTATAGACATCCGCAGATATTTTAAAAATGATTTTAAATTTATTAATAAAATATCTTGTGTTTCTAAATGTGGTGACGTGGCAAGGATTTGTTTGAATCGTGGCTCTTTGACTGCCGCGGGACACGACACGTGTCAGTAGAACGTTCGAGAACGTGTTCGCTTGCAACTTTTCTTTGGGTTGAAGAAATCATGTTTCATTTAAACTTTGACCTTTGAGTTCAATGAATTTACAATTATACCACTTTCAGTTCTAGACTGATCTAATTTGTTTTAGCAAAGAGATTACAGCTGCCCGAATACATAATAAGCCAGTCGAAAAGAAATTTAATTAACGATCGAATAAATTAAGGATCAGAGGACGAGAAGGGTATATCTATTTATTTAATATGAATCGCGATAGCTGATTGTTTCTCTTGTCTTAATAATAAATTAAATGGAAGTGGAAAAATTGAATTTTAGTTTGCCCAAATTTTAAAGTAAGATATGTTGGGTGTGCTGCTATTTTAGATAATATGATCACATTATGTTTATAGAAGTATTTATTTTTTTTTGACTAGTTTAGTGAAATAATAGATGTTACTCAGATTTAGAGTTTTGAAGATGTACACCAAAAAATATTATGGACTTTGGTGGTAAAAGTTACTTGAGTGACACAAATATTTTTCACAAACTCAGAGAATGATAGATCATGTTAAATTTAGTTTGAGAGTGAGACTATCATAGTGTGAATATGTAATTGAAAAAAGAAAGAAGAAGATGTATATATATATGGATGTAACTAAGATGTCTTTGTTGGAATTTGAGAGGTGTGTTTTGAAAAATGAAAGAGCTATAATTTTTTTGAAGGGTTGTGATTTTTTTGAAAAGTTGTGACTTTTTTGAAGGGTTGTGACTTTTCAGAAAAGTTGTGGCTTCTTCGAAGAGTTGTGACTTTTTTGAAGGGTTGTAACTTCTTCGAAGAGTTGTGACTTTTCCTAAAGGTTGTAACTTTTTCAAAAGGTTGTGACCTTTCCGATAAGGCACAATAAGCATTTGTCCATACTACCATTCGTTGTCTATAAATAAGGGATTTCTTCTCATTTTTCAACAACACATTTTCTTAACTCTTTCTTCTTCTACACAAACAAATTTTTATGTATTTTGTTGTTGAGTGGTTCGCTGGCGCTGTGATTTTAGGAATCAATGCACCGGTGAGTAAGATCATTTTATCCTGAAAAGATGTATGTCATTAACCTCGAGTACTTGAGGGGTATAATTTTCTTAAGGACATACTGTGCATTCAGTGAACTCGATTTTCTTCTTTGAGAAAAAAAATATTTTCTTTACTCTTTTTATCTATTTCATATTCTACTTTTTTTACTGATTTTGAAAATATTTCTTTAAATTTTGTTGTTTCATACAAATTCTCTAAAGTTGTTGTTCTAAATATTTTAGCTATACAAATTAGACAACAATATCTTAAGGATATAGACGTTTTTAAAAACAATTAATCAAACTATATAATTATATTAAGAATATCTTGTATTCGTTTAGCCCATAAAATGAAGAATTAAACGTAAAAGTTTGTTTTTGGATCATTGTTTAAATGTTTGGTTTAATAATAAAGTTGATTACGCATTGTATTCGTGCAACATATACTTAGAGAGGACATAAATGTCAGCTAAAATTAAGTTAAAAAACATATATATGTATACTATTTTTTTATTGAGTGATAAATTTACTCACTATCATATATTCAAGAATAAATTTAAAATTAATAAAAATTGTGATAAAATTGATAGATCGTTTTTTTGTTACTATTACCGAAATACCAATAAGAGTTACGATGAAATGATAAATATTCCTCCATTCTTAAATCCCCTTGAATACGGAACTACTTTTATTAAAAAAATTCCCACTATCAAATATAAAACGTAAACATAAATTCTCAATATAAATATCGAACACCAAATAATTGCGACTATTGTTTCATAAGGATAAAGTGGGGACAATAAGATACGATCTCCACATCTGCATGTGTTACACTTATCAATTTGCCGGAATGCTTTGACGCGTTAGATAAGAAGCCCATGTCATCACTTACCTCTCATGTCCATTTTATATTTTAAACAAATAAATTAAAAATATAGTAAGACGAACAAATTAAAATAAAAGTAATATTAATAAGTTCAGTGTAATTTTATAAGTATGATCGGAATATCATAATGTGTTATTGATATGTTTAATGTATTACTTTTTTAAATTGTTGTAATACACTTTTTTTTAGTTCATTCTAAAAGAATGTTATCTTTTCATAATAGTTAAAAAAAAATTTGAAATTTCTCTTTTAACTTTAGTGATATTATTTATAACCACATAAATATTTAAAATTTTATCAAGTCAATTTTTTTTTAATTTTATGTTAAGTTAAATAATACCACATAAATTAAAATAGAAGAAACGTTTGTCAACATTGCGGCGCAATGGATGATAACTTTCCCCTTTTTAAACACTTGAGGGTAGTAGAAATTGGGCTAATGCATATCCTCCTTGCTATTGGGCCGAAGTAAACTAGGCCCATTATTGGTACCACTTAGCCCACGATATCAATCACACAAATATTTCTATCATATTTTTAGGGTAAATTTCATATATGACAAACAAATTTAAGCATATAACGTTCTTTCATTTTTTTTTAATTATTATTTTGCTTATTTCAAAAAATTCAATCACATAAAAATTATTACTAATTAATTTAACCTTAGTATAAGGGAGGAAATCCAACGCATCAAAGCTGAAATTCCAGAAGTACCACATAGAGAAGCTTTCAGTGCAGCAGCTAAAAATGAGTTTAATTTCACTAATCTTCATCTCAAGTTAATTAATTAATTGTTTAGTGAATAATACACATATTGATAGATATTTTTGAAAAATTATATATATTGATGAATGATGGTCGGTCTCCCCACCTAGTGGGATTTCACTGGGTTGTTGTTGTTGTTGTTGTTGATGGTCGGTCTACGATGGTTTTTGGCTGCTGACTTGGAGGAGGTAGAGTAATGAGAGAGGTGGCGGTTGCGGTGACGGTGGTGGAGGAGATCTCAGAGAGAGTGTGGTGGTTTTGGTGGTGGTTTAAATGGAGGTGCTGGTGGTGAAAAACAAAGTTGATTTGGGTAAAAGAAATGAGTTATATGATTAAGTAGGTTAGATCGGATTAAAATTGGATAATTTTAGTTGATTTGGGACTTTCCATCCAATTGAGGGGAACAAATAATGAAATTAGTAACGGCAATGGGTAAAAATAACTTTATTTTAATGGTAAGGGCATAGTCAACCAATAAAATAAAGTTGAGTATTTTTGACCATTTTTCCTATCCACCTTGCTATTGGGCCGAAGTAAACTAGGCCCATGATTGGTACCACTTAGCCCACGATATCAATCACACAAATATTCCTGCCATATTTTTAGGGTAAATATCATATATGACAAACAAATTTAAGCAAATAGTGCCCCATAACTATAGTTTATCTAATTACGCTTCATGACTATAGTTTAGTTTGCTTTGCTATAGAGCCTTAGATTTGTATATCTTGATTTTTATTTTTTTTAATAAATGAATACATGGACGCTAAATACGGTAACATAAAATTTACAGAATCCCATGATTCACACTAATTGTTTTTTAATAAAATATTTTGTCCAAAATGAGGTCTATGATACTAACACCAATATTTATACAAATTAATTACTATATACAAGTATATGCATATGTATAAACATACAAATATTTGTATAAAATATAGAATTATTTGTATAAATATAGAACTATTTGTATTTGTATATAATTATAAATTGTATATGTATATGGATATATGACTTAAATATACAAATATACAAATACATCTCAATATAGTTGTATATATGAAATTAAATCACAATTTTGTATGTGTATAAATAATAACTAATAAATATACAAATTACTATATACATTTAGTGTTTATAAGAATACATGTGATTCTTCATATTTGTCCAGATCTAATGAACCACCTCTTATTTCCTCCTTCAACTATTTTGATGTCGCTTGTCTAAACATTATTGATAATTTGCTGCATTGCCATTGGGTCATTCTTTTTCTTGGATTTCATCTTTTGAATAGATTTTTCCTCTTCAATTTCTCTAGATTTTGCAATAGATCATACATTGACTCCAAAATATTGTGTTAAACTCAATGAAAATTTGGACGGCTACCTGCAAAAACTTGTGTTAAACCCATAGAAAATTTGGACGGCTACTTGCAATAGTGAAATCACGATTAGAAGGGACAAAGTAAATTGTGAAATTCAAGTTGAATGTGTATGAGTGATTTTAAGAGAGAATTAGAGAATGGAGAGAGGAGAGATAAAATTGTGTTTGTATAAATGAGTATACAAAAGTCGGTAAGGCTATTTTTGTTTCGGTATACAAAGTAGGCGTGGGTCCCATATTTAATATCAAAAAGAGTCAAGGCATGAAAAAACTTATCTATGATCTGCTTATTTCCATGTACATATCATATGCTGCGTTATCTGCCGTCTCTGCGGCCGTCAAAAATATATTAAACTATAGTCACGCACAGTAATTAAATTAAACTATACCCTTGTTGAATCTTAAACTAGTAATTTTTCCTTTCTTTTTCGGGGGGTTCAACATTAATATATATACTTAAATACATAAAATTTACCTTATATATACAATATAATTTTTTGCCGAAGAGGTTCGTCCTACCCCCGCCCTAGTGCCCAATATCCAATACCAAAAATCGTGCGTGCTCGAAACATGTCCACAAATGACAACACTAACATCCGATGAACTGCTCAAAACACATGTCGGCCTTCTTGATTAGCCACACGGGGTTTGGGTGTCAATGACCGGGATGAAGTAGATGTCCTAGAAATACGGGATATCTACTCCTCCCCGGTCATAGATCTCCAAAAACCACGGCAGATAAAAATGTAGTCATGGATTTTGAGCAACTCACCAGGATGTTAGTGCTGTCATTTGCGGAAAATTTGTTTGCTGAATTTGTACGATGTTGAGAAAATTAGGTAGGAATTTATAGGGATATTTTGGTATTAAAATTGGAATGTAATATGACACTATTAATTATTTTACCTAATAAAACTTGGTATCACATTTAGATAATTTAAATCAGATTAGTGTGATTAATCATATTTTGAATTTTTCTTGTTACTTTCTTACTACTACAGACTACTACTTGATTCGATAAATCCTGCATAAAAGCAAGTTATTTAAATATAAGTACAAGTAATTTTATTTAATAGAATTTATCATAAATAATAATTAATTGATAATAGTAAATTAAATTACATGAATAATTAATTATATTTTGACTTATTAAGTATTACTTGCAATTAAATAAAATTACTTGTACTTATATTTAAATAACTTGCTTTTATGCAGGATTTATCGAATCAAGTAGTAGTAAGAAAGTAACAAGAAAAATTCAAAATATGATTAATCACACTAATCTGATTTAAATTATCTAAATGTGATACCAAGTTTTATTAGGTAAAATAATTAATAGTGTCATATTACATTCCAATTTTAATACCAAAATATCC
>JAJOOR010028883.1:0-13977 GCA_036250505.1 Solanum acaule
AATATTTTCAACTTCAAAAATTCAATTTTTCACCCCTACCCTCAACCCACCCCCTACCACCCCCCACCCCACCCCCAAAAAAATTTAAGTTTGTTTTTAAAAAATATTTTCAATTTCAAAAATTATTTTCTACCCTAGCAAAAATAAAAGATATTTCTCAAAAAAAAAAAAATCATTTATAAATCAAATACTAAAATTTTTTTCCAAAAAATATTTTCTGCTCACCAACCAAACATGAGAAAATAAGTCAAAAATCAACTTGTTTTCCAGGAAAACATTTTCTAGGAAAACATTTTCCTTCATACCAAACACACCCTAAATGTCTAAGAAAAATGGAGTTCTCATAAACTCCAAGAGTTAAACAAAACAACTACCAACATTTGCAGAAAACAACTCCTACAACCTGAAAATCAATGTGCCAAAACTCTAACGATCAACAAGTCTAAGGAAAAGGGGAGCAACCCAGATAACTAAAACATAACAGCCTAATAGATAGTCTGAGTCCGAAAAGAATGGACTAAACAAAAGAGGACTCATGGCAGCCTGGAAGAACTGGCTCACCTTTGAATCTGGTCTCGATCAGTTATCTCCTAGCTGAGGTCGATCAGTAACCGCCTAAAGATGCCTTGTACTCAACAAAGAACGAGCAAGTGTAGCATCAGTACACAAAACATAGTGTACTAGTAGGATCACACGGCTACTCTCATAATCACAATATACAACGAACAATTACAACACAATAAGCATACATATATAGAATTCAGTTCAGTCATCACTTTAGAACAACATACAGTCTCCCATTATCAATGGCAAGTAGACATAACCTAACAATCACAATGGTCCTCTCATGGAACCCACACCCAAACTGTTAGTGTGTTGGAACGTGACACCCGATCCAATGTATGTGTCGAAACATGACACCCGATCCAATGTATGTGTCGGAACATGACACCCGATCCAATTCATGTGTCGGAACCTGACACCCAATCCAATATATGTGTCGGAACGTGACACCCGATCCAATGCATATGTCGGAACGTGATACCCGATCCAATATATGTGTCGAAACGTGATATTCGTTCCAGTCAGCACAACCACAATCACAATCACACCTATAATGAACAATACTCATAGTCATACAATCAAGTAATGGGTTCATGGCATGTAATCATTCATATACATATACTCATTTGTATTAGATTCTGTTCACATTCATTATTCTCATATATGCATGCATACAACGAAGCAATTATCGGCATATATCACACAAACAGGAAATCAAACCATCACCTACCTCGAAACCAAGCTTGAATCCTTCTAAGACACTTGAGCCTTCCCTTTCCAAATTCTTTCCGCTTATTCTTGGTCTACAAATGAGTAATTTAACGGAAGGATCAATAATTAAGGTCTAATTTACCCGGATTATAACAATCCAATAACCTAAGACCAAACCCATGATCCTAAGATGCAGCTAGGGCTTTTTCCCCCCATCAACTTCAGGCTCCTTGCCCACCTTGTGGATGCCTTCTACCATTATTACCATTGCCCGCGGGAAACACTGCTCTAATCTGCTGCTGCGCGGATTCAAACATGCACGGGTGGGGACAATCTCTCCTCATATACCCAGGTTCTCAACAATTATAACAAGTGCGGTCAAAAGATGGCATGCTGCCCGCCGAAGGTGCGACTCCCTGACTATCCTCAATAAACTTATATTGTGGAGTTCCCGAGTAACTACCTGTAGAAGCGGGCAATGCTGGCTGAATTGGTCGGGCCGGAAGTGTCGGTCTACCTGAATATCTGGAGTAAGAACCATGAAAGTTACCTGTGCTCTTGGGCTTCTTATCCAAAGCCTTAGACTGCACATCACGTCTAACTCCTTCCACTTTCTTCATAAAATCTGTCACCACATTAAAAAAATTCCCTGCAGAGGTCATGTGAACAGACAATACATGTAGTTCGGGGTTCAGTCCCTTGACGAATAGACGAATCCTCTTTTCCTCAGTAGTCACCAATTGTGTAGCACATCTAGACAAAGCATGGAACTTATCCTCATAAGCAGCTACAGACATACCACCCTGCTCCAAAGCCATGAACTCATCCTTCTTGCGATCCCTCAAAGTCCGGGGCACATACTTTTCTAGAAACAAAGCATGAAATTACGTCCAAGTGAGTGGGGGGAAAACTGACGATCTGTTTTCCACATAGGCTCTTCACCACTGTTTAGCCTCACCCTGAAGCTAGAAGGTCACAAACTCTACTCCATGCTGATGTACAATACCCAACTTATGAAGCCTCTCATAGCAATCCAAAATGAACTCATAGGCGTCCTCACTCTCAGAACCATAGAACACAGTCGGCTTCAACTTCAGAAACTTAGTCAACATCTCATTCTCATTACCAGTCATCACGGGACCTAATAAGGGACGGAAGAAGGCATCAGTACCTAACACTCCATCTACCCTGGGAATAGTAACAGTAACGGGGTGGTTGATCGGAGGTTGAGCAGCTTGCATTGCGGGAAGGACTCCAGGGCCGACCAACCCCTTTAGGAAAGACATGATCTGCTGAGCTAACACTGGGTCTAAGGGAGGAACACTAGTATTCCTAGCCAGTGCATTCTCTTCCTGTCAAACATCCCCCTCGTCCTCAATCTCCACATTCTCTTCTACCTCTTCATGAGGTGCAGGAAGGGCCTCTTCCCTTGTAATATTCTCAGCTAGGGCTCCACCCCTGACGGGTGCCACTCTTCTCCTGCCCTTACCCCTTGCTCTTCCCCTACCCCTGCCTCGACCACGACCTCTGGTTGCGGACTCCTCAACTAGCTCATTGACGGGACCTATGGGACTAACACTATTGAATCGTGTGTTAACCATCTGGGGACAGAAGAGTGAAGGAGATTAGATACCAATTTGGATCACCAGACACCAATTGGAATGAAGTCATAGCACGAAATGAGAGAAAAAGACAAAGAGATTTCCTAAAGTCCTATAGCCTCTCGAAGAAAAGTACAGACGTCTCTGTACCTTTCCGCAAGACTCTACTAGACTCATTTTGGTACAAAGAGATCGACGAACATAGGGATCTGATATCAACTTTATCACGACCCAGACCGTTGTGATTGGAACCTACAGTAACCCTCCGGTGGGAGAACCATTACTATAATCCAACTAAGCAACTCAATGATAAACTAAATATTTAAAGATACAGAAGCAGGTTTAAATGTCTAAGAAAAATGGAGTTACCAAAAACTACGAAAGTTGAACAAAACAACTACTAACATTTGCGTAAAACAACTCCTAGAACCTGAAAGTCAATGTACCAAAACTCTAACGATTAACAAGTCTAAGAAAAAGGGGTGCAACCCCAAAAACTAAAACATAACAGCCTAATAGATAGTCTGAGTCCGAAAAAATGGACTAAACAAAAGAGGACTCATGGCTGCCTGGAAGAACTGGTTCACCTTTGAATTCGGTCTCGATCAGTTATCTTCTAGCTGAGGTCGATCAGTAACCGCCTGAAGATGCCCTATACTCAACAAAGAACGAGCTAGTGCATTATCAGTACACAAAACAAAGTGTACTGGTAGGATCACGTGGCTACTCCTACAAGCATAATATACATCGAACAATTACAACACAATAAGCATACATATACAGAATACAATTTAGTCATCACTTTAGAGCAAGATATAGTCTCCCATTATCAATGACAAGTAGATATAATATAACAATCACAATGGTCATCTCATGGAACCCACACCCAAAATGTTAGTGTGTCAGAACGTGACACTCGATACAATGTATGTGTCGGAACGTGACATCCACTCTAATATACGTGTCGAAATGTGACACCTGATCCAATATATCTATTGGAACGTGACACCCGATCCAGTTAGCACAACCACAATCACAATCACACCCATAATGAACAATACTCATAGTCATACAATTAAGTAATGAGTTCATGGAATGTAATCATCCATATACATATACTCATTTGCATTAGATTTGGTTTACATTCCTTATTCTCATACATGCATGCATACAACGAAGCAATTACCGGCATATATCACACAAATAGGAAATCAAACCATCACCTACCTCGAAACCAAGTTTGAATCCTCCTAAGACACTTGAGCCTTCCCTTTTCGGATTCTTTCCGCTTGTTTTTGGTCTACAAACGAGTAATTTAACGCAAGGATCAATAATTAGGGTCTAATTTACTCGGATTATAACAACCTAATAACCCAAGACCAAACCCATGATCATAAGGTGCATCTAGGGCTTTTCTCCACCATAAACTTTAGGCCAAAACCCTCCCCCAACGATAATTAACCAAGAATCTAAGTTCTACAGATCGAAAAATGGATTAGGGGAGTAAAATCCTTACTTTTAGCACTAAAAGTCATGGAAAACTGTCAAGAAATCGCCCTGGGTAATCACTTAGCTCTTAAGAATGAATTTTTGCTGAAAATAACGATTTTGGGTTTTTCCCCGACTTAAGTCGCAACTGGCCCGCTACAGCGGACCACATCCCGCCACAGTGCCCCCGCCTTGGCGGGAATAATCCCTCCCTAACGGTTTACACGGAGACAGAAGCTCGGAATTTAAGTTCCAAGCTCCCATTTCACAACACACCTTCAACCCTTGACGTTCATAAACTACCTTTTCATGCCAAGATTAGTTTCGAGAGTTCTACTCGCTCGAATTTGATTCTGTAAAGTTGTACGGGTACCTTAATGTCTTAGCTATCCACTCATGTGATCAAATTCATAATTAGATCCCCCATTCATTACCAAATTTCCCTAGACCATACCTAACTCAGATTCCGTTCAAATCTGGACTAGGCTACAATTTTTCAAGTTGCTACTCAAAAGTTTTCTGGCCCAAATTCTTTCCCCATTGGCTTTTCTATAACGGCGGGAACATGTCGTTACATAGTTATTAGGATTTTCTTGTTCTTTTATGTATGATCAATTTTAATCATTCAAATCTTAACCATTAAGAGCATGTCTGGATGGTTTATTTTTGATGTTTTTAAGCTGAAATAGTTTTAAGCACTTATTGTTTTAACTATGGAGTATTATAATATTAGTGGTGTCTATTTTGCATGTTTATTTGGAGAAAAGTTAGGAACCCTAACTTTGAGATCAAGTTAGTTTTCCTTATAAACAAACCCCTTTATTATAATTCATCTCTCAGGAAAAATAAGAAGTCTTCTCTCAACTAGTTCTTCTTTTTGTTATTTTATTGTTTTATGTCACGTTACATGTTGTAAATCTTACGAAAAACACTTTATCACGAACACTTTTATGAAATTCTCATTAACTTGAGGTGTGTCAATGACACTATCTTATCACGTTTTGAGCCTACACCTTATGACCGGCACTCAGAACCATTGTTGGTTCCAAAAAAATTCTTGGCTTGTTTAACTATTGAACGAAAAACTATACATACATGCAGAAGCTTTATAAGATGGATATTGTCACGACCCGATTCTACACCCTGGAAGTGGCCAACACTCGAGAACCATTGTTGGTCCCCAAGTGAACCCTCATCCTGATTGACTACAAAGGGAAAACCAACTCAAGCATACAAAAGCTTACAACTGAATTTAAATTCAATGAAATTGAATATTCAACTTTAAAAAGTCCGAACAGTACTCAACATATATACCCAGAGTTTGTAAAACAACTCAAAAGAAAGTAAATACAGATAACTCATCAACTCTGTCTATCTATGAAACCTCTACTATTACAGAAGGATATCAGGACAAGACCCACGACATCTCAAAACTACTAACTATAAGGTAAAGGTGAAGCCCTCTGAAATGTAAGAAGGCTCACCAAAGCTGACTGGAATAACACATGGCCTCAACAAAATGAATGTTGATGATCTTGAATACCTATATCTGCATCATGAAACGATGTAGGCCAAATGGTGTACCGGTACATGGAATGTACGAGCATGTAAGGGGAACTCTGCAACATAACCATAAGCTCGAACTGATAATAAGGAAGACATACTCACCTCGTCTCAACTCAACATGACTCAAGAATACTCAACTCGACTCAAGAATACTCAACTCAACTCAGGAATACTCAACTCGACTCAAGAATGCTTAACTCAACTTAAGGATACACAACTCAACTCGAGAATATATACACAACTCAACTCAAGGATGCCCAACTCAACTCAAAATACTCCACTCATAATGAAAGCAACAATAAAAGATGCTCTATACATGAAACTTTTAAAACAATAGTTAATAACTCTAATGTATATGAAAATACAATAATAAACTTTTTATTGTTATTTGGGAGATTCTCTAACCGACAACCATCACTATGAGTTATGTGATGATACAAAGTCTCGCCTACACTGCCAGAACTGTCCTATAACTTGCCGGAGTATAGGACATCCTTAACTAAGTGGATCCACTAAGCTATGTTTAAAAATCAATAAGGAATCATCTAAAAAGTATGACCCTTTCTACCTAAGTTGGCATACATGGTTTATGAGGACTTTGAGTTGTCTGAACTCGTCCCCATATCGGTGTTCAAAACTACTCCCAATAATATTGTTGACACACAATTTTGACCCTCCACAATATAAATTAATCATCAAGCTTCTTCAATTTCAAGCGATTTAAAATAATTATTTTTAGAAAATTTAAAAAAAAAAAAATAGTTTGCAAGTTATTTTTAAATAGTTTTGTCGCCTTTTTATAATTTTTGAATAATATACATGTTTTACATAATTAAGTATATAATTGGTATATTTCATGAAAATTTGAAAATCATCTCAAAAGATTTTACATTTTAGATTAAATATTTTATTAATTTAGTTTAGTTTAAATTATGTTTATATTTTCGAGTAAATTAGTTTACAAGTAAATTAATTATTTTATTTTGTTAAGATTAAGGTGCTTATTAATTAATTTATATTAATTCGTCTTATTTAACTTTTAGTCGAATTCACCAATTAATTCAAATCAGCTATGTCCTTAACTTCACTCGGTCAAATTTGTAATCCATTTGATTATTTTTCAAGTTCAAATACAACCAATATAGGGAAAATTTTATGAAATAACAAACTACTAATTCAAATTAAATGCTATAAACATAGTTTATTTTATTTATAATTCGCAGCAAACATCCTATTTTTTTCCATCTGATTCGGTATACAATTAGTTATTTTTGGTATAAAATTAGTCATTTTATTCATTTCAGTAAAAAATGTATAAAATGCGTTTGTGTTTGTATAAAGCGAGAGAAAAATGTATATACAAATACATATATTTTCGTCCTATACACTTATAATTATACAAATACAGATCTTATTATATAAATTACAATGTATAAATGAATTTATACAAAACCGAACAATTTGTATAAAATTGGATGTATCTAGTGAATTATACAAATCAAAAGCTCCATAGCAAACTTAAAATTTTCTGTGGAGCACAATTATTCAAATTATAGGTATAACATACAAATATGATTTTTATATTTGCTATATGTGAAAGTTGCTCACCAATATATTGCTACACTTCTTGGACTTTTTTTAGACCAATTTTGGCCCATACAATTTAACATTCAGCAGAAATACAATTCAATACGTACATCAATACAGTGAAGCCAACGCGACCCCTGTTACGCGTCTTCTTCTTCACGCGTACAGCAGCACCAAAACGCGACCAGTGAGGACTTGGAAATCCAGCAGTAAATCTCGGCCGACCCCATACGTCTTCTTCCTCGAAACGCTGCGAAACCCAGACCCATCAACATTGGCAGCGGCGCGACAGTACCTTCGTACACCTGCAGCGGCTGCGTCCCCGTTCCCGTCCCCTTTTCCCCTTTTTTCAGAATTTCCCATCCCATTCACTATCGCCTCGACAAAAAGCATTTCAAATTTGAAAATCCACCCGTTTTCTCCAAAAAATCAACTCTATTCTTCATCCATTTAAGATCGTTTTCTCTTTGTGTTGAAGGGGAGATTGAAGTTTTCGAGGAGGAGAAAAGTTGGAGACAATAGATTTTTACGTTCTAAAAACAGAAGTTTATTTTTTAATCGAAAGGACGAAAAATAGAGGATTAAGCTCAGAATAGAAGCAAAAAATAGTATTTCGATAGCCAACCAAGTATTTTTTTTATCGTCTCTTTGGGATCCTGTTTCGAAGCTTTATCGAAGTTCCATTGGAGTTCATCTGCGTGTGTGGAATCGCTCTCAAAACGTTGCCCAGAAAGAGGTAACAATATCTTCCTCCTCTTCTTTTACAGTCTTCACTCTAATGCTACAGAATGTTTTGGTTTATGATAGTTTGTTGTTCGTTTGAAGCATGACTCTTTCATGTAGGAAGAATTCTCTATGTATCAACTTATATGTTTCATTAGCTTTAGATTTGGCATATCTTATTAGGAGTATAATTTTCTCGTCATTGAAACTTGTTGAATCAATATGGCTTAGTTTTGCTTCATTTTTTTTCTTTTTTGAATTATGTGGCAGATTCATGTGTGTTTATTTGTTGCACATACTTGGTCATTCAAACCTTATCTTTGTTTGTATCAGATTCCATCTAGCTTGAGTCTCGTTTAAATCTTCATGCTTTGATTTATGTGATTCTTTGTTGCATTGTCTCATTTAATGGTAGTATGGTCTGACCTCGTTCTATATTTAAGTTTAAATTATCAAATCGAGCTTCATGCCAAGTTAGATCGATTCATGCCAAGTTAGAGGTTGCTTATGTTTTCCCATACTACTCATTTGAACTTCGGTTATTCTCTCCTTGTTGACATTATCTTGTTGTATGTTCCTCTTTTCTTGTTTTAATTTGAATTCTCTCACCATGTCAACTTTGGTCTCCAATGCATTTTTTATTGTTTTGGCTGCCATTTTTATGCCTTCGTTCTGCTTACTTTGAGCGAAAATAATTGCTTAACCCTTGTAGTTTGAGTTTATAAAATGTCCACTTCCAGTTCTTGTTTCTTTCCAAATTGCTAGTGTTATTTTTATGTCTTGTTATGTCTATATTTGCAACCTGTTGTATGCTAAAAAGAAGATTTGTCCATTAATATTATTCGGCTTGCTTCATAGTGGCATGTCCTCTTAGATTTCTAGTCACCTGATTATTGAAGATTCTTGGTCTGGCAATAGTTGTTTCCTTTAATGTTTCACCGTTTCTTTCTTTCCTCTTTTGAAAGTTTGAGTTTGTTAATTCTTAAGCTTGCATGACCTTCATATGACAATTAGTGAATTAGATCCTCATTTGTTTACTATTTCTGGGGAATTTTGAGGTCTAATTTAGTGGTAGTCATATTTCCATTTACCTTATGAATTTAATTACCAATATATGCTGCTTCTTACTATCTGTGTTCCTCTTTTTTTCCATGAATCTGTCCTGAGCCTCATGGACTTCTCCATTCTCCTTGCATTTCGAATAGGGCCATAAAGGCCCTAAATTCTCTTTTTCCTCGAGTCAGCCACCATGGAAAATTGTGAAACTGATGTACAGGTTGAAGATGATAAATATGGGGCTCAAGTTAAAATTGCAGATCTCAAAGGCCCCAAAAGGGGAGCTGTATACTTGTTGTATACACTCGTTATACAGTGATATACCATTCTAAAACAGCGAAGTGCAGGTCTGGTGCGAAATACAAGTGCTCAGAAAGTTGATTTAAGCTGTATACAGATGATATAAAGTCTGATATACAGCGAAAAGGGCCGATATATGGTCTATATACAGTAATATACGCTTGGTACATATACATGTTTTCAAGGGTAAAAATAGGGCCAAAGCCCAAACACAACTGCAGCAGGCCCAAGAAGGGCCCAAATTCAATTTCTCCTTTACTCTTAACCTATTTAATTATGATTATTTATTGTTAGTTTTTTTATTAACTCTAACTTTAAATAACTTAATTAAATTTCCCAAAAGATGAACTATATTCTTTATGTTAGTTTATTTTAATAAGGTTTCATTTTTTTTTATCAACTCTTATACTTTTATTGAAAACTTTTACTTAATCTTTAATTAATTTAAAATAGTTTTTATGCTTTAATTGACCAATTTGGTTCAAATTATTATTTCTCAAATGATTGAAATAATTTCTAATTAATCTAATTTTGGTAAAATTCTAATAATTTGCAATTTAATTCAAATGTTTCAATTAATATCCTCTTTTCTTAAAAAATAATAGTATTGTGTGTTTAACTATTTTCTCAAGTTAATCATTTTTCTAAAAATTAGTTAAAATATATTCTAACCAAGTCGTAGGATAACCGCGTGTTAGCTGACACTTCAAATGCTTTAAAAATCTTCTTGAAGTGTAAATGAGAACCTCTTATCTATTTTCTCTAAATTTTTAAAGACTTAATTTGTTAGAGTCTTTTTAAATTATAAGTTTTCTTAATTTCTTTAAAAAATTAAGTGACGACTCTTTTCTAAGTATTTTTCTTAAATTGTTTTATACTTAGAACATTTCAAATGTGATTTTTCTAAAGATAGTAAAATTACGACATAACAAATATAATTCATGCTCATATGTTTAAAAACATTTCCTCATCTTCAAACTTTGAGATTATTACTCAAAAGGTTCTCTTAAGAGAGATAGTGCTCAAAACTCCTCATGAACTCATTTTGATTTGAAGTTTCCTCTCATTTTAAATGTAAAATTATTTATTCTTGGGAATACTTAGTCCCCTTATACTCATTTTAAAAAATGAAACTCGACTCTCCTCATCCTCATAGTCATTTACTGAAGTCCTTAAGCAAATTATAAATAATGGTAAAAGACTTCTCATAATAGGGTTCATATCGAATTATGGACGTGAACGACTCAATTCAAGGGTTTCAATAACCATATATAGAACTCAATACTCGAAACTCGATAACTCCAAAACTCAAGGACTCAATGATACTACTCATCTCAAGAATGCTCGACTTATAGGGTTCATGCGAAATTATGGGCATGAACGACTCAACTCAAGAACCTTCATGTATAACATATGGTAGTTCCATAATTAGGAATATAATCTCAAAAGGGTTAGAGACTCAATACTCAAGAACTTAGAACTCGAAGATACTACTCGACTCAAGGATCTCAATGATAAGGTTGACTCATGAATACACTCTTCTCATTCTCATGCTCACTTACTCGAGTCTTGAAATAAATTATAAGTAATTGTAGAAGACTCCTCAAAAAGACTTAAATGGACTTTCTCCAACTTTACTCTTAACTCTACCTCAAATTTGAAGTATAAATTCAAGGATTATGATTGGGATATAAGATCTCTCAATGATTAAATGAAGTTTATATAGTTGATAATAAGAAACGAGCGAAGACACAAACTGGAGGTCACTGGCGCGACGGAAATGATGAATTAAATTTTTGGTCGCAAAATAATTTTTGAGGCAGAGGACTCCGTATCCTCTCCGCGAAGCGGAGAGGGGGTAATTATCTGAAGACTGAAAATCTTAAGCGTCTCCACGACACAGACTTGGGCGCAATTAATTACCCGATCTTTTCTTCCTCTCTCAACTCGATTCAATTCATACCCTATGCAATTTTATGGTCCCAATTCATGAATTTTCATAAACCTAGAACGTTTTCAATGAAACCCACACAAAACTCATTAAGAATAACACTAATTCGCAAAACCCTCACCTCAAGAACTCAACAAGACTCCATTAATAAAGAGTGAAGCTACACCTCAAGAATTCATCAAGAATCTCAATCAATCAACTTTAAAACAAATTCATGGATGAAATTTTACGTCATTGATGTGAGGGCGAACAAACCCAAAACTATGAAATCTTACATACCTGGAAGAACAATCTTCTTGAAGAAACTTGAAGGAAAATCTTGGAAGATGAATCGTAGCCTTAGCGTTTCTTGAATTTCTTGAGCGTAGAATTTTAGGAGTGAATGAGAGGATTTGATTTATGAAAATTGATTTTTCTACACGTTAGGGTAATTTAGATGACCTCCTAAGGACTTTTAGGACTAAAATACCCTTATAGAAATAAATAAAACGAGCTGGGAGTCGGAATAATTTTCTAGCAGGCAGTGAGGTCCGTATTGACTCTGTAACGCAGAGCCATCGCAGAGTTGTTGCCAGGTTTGAGCGTCGTTAGTAAATCAGTCATCACTTTTTACTTAGAGCTCAAAATTTAGTAAAATTGGTGGTGTTGGAAAGAAGACTCGAAGACCTTTAATTCTATAGGTCATGGGCTACCTAACTCTTTATGTGCTAAAAGATATGGTTGTTTCAAGTTGAACCGAAACTTAAGAAAATGATGGGTGACTTGAACAAAATTCTCTTTAATTCTTTTTTTTTTGAACTAGAGGTGTTACATCTAGTGACCTTAACACCTAAGAAAATATAAAATCACTCGAAAAAATTCCGTTCACAATGAAGAAGAGTTCGAGTCTTAGCTCAATTTTTTTGGGGTGTTACAAATATTTTAATTCTTTTAAAGATATTTCATGCAAACGTTTGAATAAATCTGAATATAAATAATATTAATAATAATATAAATGTCTAAAAACATCTGAATACTCAAGACTGAATTGACTCGCTAACTTTGTCTGTCTATGATGCCTCTACTAACTGAAGATAGGAACCGGGACAAGACCCATGACTACCTAAAAATTCAACTAACAATGACTAAAAATCAACTAAACTGAATTAACTAAATTGGAGCCCTCTGAAAGTGAAGAGGTCTCACTGACTGCTGATGGAAAGAGATCTTACTGAACGTCTGCTATCATGAGTATATGAAACTGCATCATAAAATGATGTAGCGCCAAATGACATTAATATGCAATGTACAATATATAATAAAGATGAATAAAATAAATAACTGAACTGAATAAATGAATGGTAAGAAAACGGAAGGTAACCTGACTGAAAGTGAAGCATAAACATAAAGTAAACTCATTTAAGATTTACAATATAAGATATGCAATAGAAGCAATATAAAAAGAGAAAACACATAAAAAAAACCCTCCTAAAGTTAGCAGGACAATTTACTTTAGCACTTTAACTACATGGATGTTTATTTACCCCCTAATCTCATTTAAAGTGAATAAATACCACCTTAATAATACAAAACCAGTCTCACAATGGCAAGTGTATTACACATGCGCCAAGTCATTGCCATATCAACACCACATCATTGCCCCGTCAAAACCATGTTGGAAATCAGTTTAAAAAATTTAATTTTTTTTCCTTCCCTACTAATCTCTCTCCCATGTTAGAAATCAATTTAATTTTTTTTTCTTCCCTTTTCTCTCCAATGGACGCACCACCCTCCACCTCCGTTAGTGTTTTCTTAGTCCTTGCTTGATTATCTTTCATTTTCACTAATGACTTCTTTATTTTCAACCTCAATTTCTCCTAACAATTTCACCAATTTCTTTTGAGAAAATTCTCTTGTGCATATTATACCAATACCCATTGATGTGAGATTGCAACAATATGGATCCCCCTATTGAATTGCTTACTGATTATTCCTCTCTTTCGTATTTGAGGGCAAATAAATCTACTGAAAATGTAGATGAATTCGACCCTTTAGTAAAAAACCAAAATACAATCCTCTTTCCAATAGTCTATCATCAAAAACCCTTATTTTTTCATGACATACAATACTAATAATTTTTGAAACAATAAAAATGTGTTGATGGAATTTTCTTTTGTTTGACAGTAATCTCAATTTTAATAGGTACAACGTTTAATGGATTTACACAATCTTCAAAAATGATTTTGCTCTCTTTAGTAAATCTAAAAAAAAAAAATTAAGAAAGAGATGAAGATTAAGATGCAGGTGAGGTGGGGTGCGATAGGGGTATTCGAAGAAGGAGAAAGGGGCCGAGGTAAGGGGTTCAAAATCTTAAGGGGTGGGCGTTTTGCATAAGAAGAAAGGGGATTGAGGGGTGGGGTGGGGGGGGGGGGGGGTCGGTGGAGTGGAGAA
>JAJOOR010028884.1:0-11723 GCA_036250505.1 Solanum acaule
CCCCAATTCGGTGCTCAATACTACTCCCAAAAATATACTTTAGCTCATAAGTGTTTTAAACACATCTTTCTTTAGTTTGAGATAATTGCTCAAAGCTTTGCCCAAAGGCTCTTTTGGAATCAATGTTCCCTTTTCTTTGCTCAAATGTGAAAACATTTATAAACTTCTTTGGGAATACATAGTTCCCTAATAACTTTTGAGAAATGAACTCAACTCTATACTCTTGGCTTAACTTGAAACTTGAGCCTTAAAACGAAGTTAAAACGTTTAATAAAGACTCTTGAAAAACTTTAAAGACTTGCTTTGACTTGCTTCTTAACTCCTAAACTTGACTTCTAACTTCACTTGACTTTGATCCTAACTTCTCTCAAATAGGATTATGGATTCAAGGGTAATGATCTCATGTTTATGGATGAGTTCGTGATGTTTAGATGTACCTTGGAGTGTTGAAAACAACTATAAAATATAGGTACATTACCAAGGAACATGTATGAAAAAGTGGGGAAGGAATGGGAAAGATTGGCGTCCTTGGCGCTCTGAGAGGCGCGGGGCGCCAGCCTTCAGACTTCAGAGGGGCCTGCTGGGTGCTCTGCAAGGTGCGCCTCCCCAAGGGTGGAACTTCAGAGCCCCTTTTGGGGCGCGCTGGCTGGCGCGACGCCCCAGCCTTTTCCCCAGAAAAATCCGACTTTTCTCCTTAGTTTTTCCAACTCTAAACCTTCTTAACTTCAAAGGTTCCAGCCCCCAAACACTTAGAATCATAAAACCCCTTAATATACAATGGATTCAACTCGAAATCACAACCGGAAACATGCACCAAACCAACAAGAAACTTCAACAACACAACCACAACTTCAACAAACACAACTACAAACAACAACAAACACAACCAATCTTTCCTTGGAATTAAAACGAGTTTGGCGTGTGCGGGAAATAACCAACCCAACACTATGATCTCACATACCTTAATAGGGATCACCCCCGACGAAAACCACAACGATCTTGATGAATCCTTGCTTCTTCTTCTCTTTCTCCTCTTCTTTCTCTCTTCTCTCAAAAGCCCTAACTCTCACTTTAAAAAGGAAAAACTGATTTAAAATCAGTCTAAAACCTTAATATAACCAAAAGAAATGGTTAGGGAAAAGACCAAAATACCCGTACAAATTCGGACTAAACTGCCTGTGCCAACAACCCAACTTCCAAAAGGCATAACTCGCTCATACAAACTCGGAATCGAGCAAACTCGGCGGCGTTAGAAAGATCATTCCAAGATATTTTCAAAAATAACTGGAAATTCACCTAACTCATCCTGAGGTAGGAGTTATGACTGCTCAAAGTTGACCAAAAACTCATTTTTTTCTCATACTTAACCAAATTTCCAGATTTTGAATTCTTTCCAAAAATGACTTTCAAATTTCCAGCTTCTTCATAGTTATTTCAACTTACACGATGTTACAATCCACCCTTGCAACCCGGTTTCAATCCTGGTTAACATCTTATTTTTTTACTGTTTTTTACTCTTTTTATTACAAACTTAAGGGTTTATTTATAACATCAAAATTGCTAAAAAGGGGAATAGGGTTTATTTATAACATCAATTTTTTTAAATAGGGGGATTCGAACTCATGACCATCTAATAACTATCAATGACTAATCAAATACGACGTTTCCATTAATCGTCATTAAAAAATTTGCTATTATCCATTAATCGTCCTTAAAAAATTTGCTATTATCCATTAATCGTCATTAAAATATTTGCTATCATCCATTAATCGTCATTGAAAAATTTGCTAATACTAATCAAATACGACATTATCCATTAATCGTCATTAAAAAATTCGCTATTATCCATTAATCGTCATTAAAAAATTCGCTATTATTCATTAATCGTCATTGAAAAATTTGTTAATGCTTAAATTAAGATATTATTGGTGCACCCAAACTCTTTAAATCTTGGATTCGCCTCTGGTCATTAATTGACCACTAAGTAATTAGGCACAAATGCATATAACTCCCACGTCCTCTATTCCATCTTCATTGTCGCAGAATAGCTATTAAGCCTATGACATAATTATGTGAGACAATTTAATAATAAATAAATATTAAAATGCTGAAAAGACCAACAATCCCCCACTCATTTTAATATTAAATAAGAGAGTCTATCAGCTGAAGGAAGACTACTATGCATAATGAAGGTGTGCTCTGCATTGAACCTCCACTTAGTGAAACA
Source organism: Solanum acaule (assembly GCA_036250505.1). Lineage (NCBI taxonomy): Eukaryota > Viridiplantae > Streptophyta > Magnoliopsida > Solanales > Solanaceae > Solanum > Solanum acaule. The sequence continues at coordinate 2,228 of JAJOOR010028884.1, forward strand.
ATAACTTTTACTCCAGAGTCGTAGTGGTCTCAGACTTGAACTATGACTGCTTAAGGGAAATAAAATATCACTGCTCACACATATTAATCAAAGTGTTGACATGAGCTTTAAAAGCCAGCACGTTACGGCTTTGTGCTATCCCGATTTCATGAGTGCTTTGGAGAATAAGCTCAATTCTCATAGGAAGCGACCTACTTCCACACTCAAATAGGTGAAATAAGTTGAGAGTGCTTCTGTAAGTTTAACACTCCACCCATATGGGCTATAGATATTCATTAAGAGTTTTATCAACTCAACCTTCACAAATTACTACAGGAAACAATGCACTCACATCAGTGGCGGAACCAGGAATTAAGCTCAGGGGGTTCAAAATTTAAAGAAGAAGCTCATGTGGTAATGTAAGTGCGCGGTGAGCGTAGTAACCCCGACATACTTTTTGTACAATGTATCTCATTGGTTGATAAAAGTTATGTAACATCTCGCAACTAGAAAGAACTAGAAGGAAGTTTTAAAATCTGGAAATAGTTATTTTTGGAAAGTATAAGGAAATCTGGAAAATTTTAAGCAAGTTAAAGTGAGTTTTTGGTCAACTTCAAATGACCATAAGTCCTATATCAGAATGATTTAGGTGTATTTCTAGATATGGTTGGAAAGCCCTTGGAATTATCTTTCCAACGCCGCCAAGTTTGCACAATTCCGAGTTCGTATGAGTGAGCTATGCCCTTTGGAAGTTGGGCTGTTGGATTAAGGAAATGTCCAATCCGGAATTTTAAGGGATATTTTAGTCTTTTCATTGCCCTATTATTTTAATCCATTTTTAGGAGTTTAATATGGGTCAAATCAGATTTAGTCAGTTTTAGAAAAATTGGAATTTACGCTAGGGCTTGGAGAAAAGAGAAAAGAGAAGGGGAAGCAAGAACGTTCAAGATTCGTTCATGATTCGTCGAGATTAGCTTGTGGTTTTCGTCGGGGGTGATCCCTACAAGGTGTGAGATCACATATCGTTGGGTTAGTTCACCCATGCGCCAAGCATGTTTAATTCAGCATATTTTCGTCCTAAAAAGATTGAGAAAATTGATGTTCTTGATAGTTGTTCTTGAATTGATTTCGTTCTTGAATATGAGTTGGGATTAAGAAGTTTCTTGATGATTAAGTGTTGTTTCCTTGAGTTGTTTGGGTTAGAATTTTGTGCATATGATTTGGGTACATGAATCTAAGGTGAGTTTGGGAAAAAGAATTAGATTAAAACGATTTAGGATCAGAAAATGAGTTGAAAAACTCGTCAGACGCACCTGGGGAGGGCCAGGGGCATCACGCCCCCATAGCGCCAGGAGGCTGGGGTGGCGCGCCTGTAGTGCGCCCAAAACAAGCCCCAGTAAGTTGGGGCCTGGCGCGGCACGCCAGGGACGCTCCCGGATTGGCCTTTTTCACCAGTTTTTTGTCATTTAGCCTATTTAAGTCCTTTTAAAGTGTCCTAACACTTTCCATGATTCTAACTACCCTAAATGACTTCTAAACACCTAGAAATCATACATAAACATGAATCATAACCTTCAATCCATAAATTCAAATTCAAGAAAAGTCAAGAGCCAAGTCTAGGAAGTTTTCAGAGTCATTTCAAGAAGTCTTTTGCAAATGCTTTTAACCTTGTTTTAAGACTTAAAGTTCAGGTTGAGTAAAGAGTATAGATTAAAGTTCATTTCTTCAAAAAGTATATGGGGACTAAGTATTCCCAAAGAGATTTAAAATGTTTTACACATTTAAATAAGAACGGAAACTGAGATTTCCAAAGAGCCTTCGGGCTAGTTTTCAGAAAAGAGTAATAGCTTTCTAAATGAAGCAAGAAGGGAAACTGAGATTTCCAAGATAGCCTTTGAGCTAAGTTTTTGAGCACTAATCTCAAATCACAGAAGAAGTTTGTTTTTTTAAAAAAAATATAAGAGCTAGTATATTTTGGGAGTAGTATTGAGCACCGAATTGGGGGCGAGCATGAGTTTAGATAACTCATGTCTCCATAAAACCATGTAGCCACCATGGGTAGAAAAGTGTCATACTTTTTAGATGAACCTTTTTCACAATAGACTAGTGGATCCACTTAGTAGTTCAGGTTCTATATCTTTGGCCGGGTATAGGATGCGCTGGCAGCGTGAGGTAGATCGTTGTATCATCACCTTAGCTCTTATGTGATGGTTGTCGGTTAGAGAAACTCCCACATAAGTTATTGTATTTTTACATACATTAGTTTATTGTATTTTTACATACATTTCGAGTTATGTTGTATCCTTGTATATACACAGAGTTGACATCATGTTTTTAAACAACTTTTCTTTATATTGCACTTGTTTTAAACTGCTTTATATTGAAAAGAGTTCAGTTAAGTGTTCATGAGTTAAGAAGAGCCAAGGTAAGTGTTTCTTTCAGATTCCTTTTCAAGCCTATGTTGTTTTAGCATTCCAACTCGCATACTCGTACATTCAATGTACTGATGCCAGTTGGCCTGCATCTTATTATGATGCAGACACAGGTAACTAGGATCAGCATCCGGCGCATCGTTGATCCAGTGAGCAGTTCAAAGTCTGTTGGTGAGCCTCTTTGCATTCCAGAGAACTCCTTTTCATTGCTTTCAGTTTTAGTATTAGTTCATTAGGATGTCGTGGGCCTGTCCCGACATCCATCTCAGTTGTTTAGAGACTTCATAGACAGACAGACAATCAGTTAGTTAATTCAGTTATCTTTACTTTTCATTTCCTATGTTAAAGACTTGAGTTTGCCTTAATGGCCAGTTGAATGTTCCTTTATAACATTCTAGGTACTTCATAAATGTGTATGTGATGAATTAAGTCTTCCGCTAAGTTAGTAAGTCAGGCTAAGGGCTCTCTTAAGGCCAGTAATGGTCTTCGAGTGCCAGTCCCGCCCAGGGTGTAGGCTCGGGGAGTGACAAGTTAACACCAAACTAATCAAAGATATTGAGAACAAAGCTACGTTGATAAAAAAAAAATAGTGGATCAGTTGTATTACATAAGTTAATTCCTAAAACACGTGAAAATTAAAGGATGAAAAAGGAAGCGAGACGGAGAAGAAAAATATTTACCTTAACTCGCTAAATTTATATTACTTTATCGTATCACATTAAGTATTTCTTCCTACTTTTACCCTGCTCCATTGAACATTCTTAAAATCTCTTGTACTTTTTATACTTTTATTTTGTAATGTTTTACTTTATTTTGCATTTTAAATTTTTTTAAAATTAGTATCCATTCAAACACATATTACTAGGAAAATTATCAAGATTCTCTAAAAGAGTGTAAGTATAGATTTACTAATATTATAATGCAAATTCAGAAGATAAATAAATGGCATCATCAATTTTTTTAGTTCATGTAGTTTAATTTACTAGGTTAGTCATCACTTGTTGAAAAAAAATGACAAATAAATCAAATAAGTTTAGTTTCCATCTCTCTATAATAGAATTGAAAAAATAGAAAAGAAATTCCATGAATTCTATTAAATATATATTATTAAAAGGATATTGACGATTGTTAGTTTCTTCATTCAATTACATCAAATTTATCTTTATAAATATAATTCATCATTTTTAAAGAGTTGTACATAAAATTATGTTAAAATAAAATGACTAATAGATATAAGAATTAAAAAAAATGTGTCTAATAAATTTAAACAAAAACAAATAGAAAAAAAATGACATAAAAGAGAAAAAATAATGAAAAAGAGAAGATGATCCAAGCCCAAAAGTTGGGCTAATTCCATGCATTAAAAAGGGTAAAAAAATAAGAGAAGAGGAATTGCTGCGCATGGGATTCGAACCCACGACGTAAAGGCCACTATTGAACCCTTTATCCATTGAGCTAAAGCTTCTCACTTATTCTTAGGGGGTTCATTTTAATATATGTACACAAAAAATCAGAATTTGGCTCTATATATATAACGTAATTTTTCGACCGAGGTGAACCCCCTCGACGCAACCTAGGTCCGCCCCTAACTCACATCATAGGGAGTAAATTAAAAAATAGTGCATTTTTCACAACAAGTCATCATATGATTAGTTTTCCCTTTGAACCTGGTTATAGGATATCTAGTCCCTAGGTTGGATTTCCTCATATATGACTCAAGAATTTATAGGCTTCAATCTCATCCCCCTCGATGTGCTCCAGACCGTTTCTCTTGTTAAGACCTTAGTAAGAGGATCTGCAAGATTATCACAAGATTTGACATAATCAACATTAATAGTACCATTTGTCAAATAGGACCTTACATTACTGTGTTTCCTCCTTATAGGTCTGGATTTACCATTGTAATAATGATTTTGAACTCTGCCAATCACTGCGGTGCTACTACAATGAATTAAAATAGGAGGAATTGATTTTTTTAAATAAAGTATTTGAAATAATAAATCTCTCAACCATTTCGCTTCCTCACTAGCTGAAGCTAAAGCAATTAGTTCAGCCTCCTTGGTAGAGTTAGCAATTATTGTTTGCTTTTTGATTTCCAACAAATAGCACCACCACCCAAAGTATATACATAACCAGTGATAGAACAGGAATCACCTGATAAAGTGTTCCAATCTGCATTAGAAAAGCCTTCAAGTACAACATGATATTTTTTACGGAAAAGGGCCAAAAATACCCTTGAACTATTTGAAAAGGTTTAAAAATGTCCCTCATCCACCTATTGGGCTAAAAATACCCCTCAATCCACCTTTCTAGTCCATTTCTACCCTTAAAACTAACATCCTTTTATTAAAAAATTTATTGTTATTATTATTTATTACATGTCATTTTCTTATTGGATAAATTAAATTCTAACAAATTTAATCTTCTCCTACCCACCCATTTTAGCCCCATGACCCAAACCCAATTAGTTACTCATAAAAAATAGATAGATGAATTCTCTCTCCCTTAACCTTAAGCCTCTTTCTTCTTCCCACTTTTTTTATTCAAAAATTTCAAGACTATTTCCAATCAAATATATATATGAAAATCTATTGGGAAAACATACTAATGAACTATACGTATTATTAGTTTTGTGAGTTTATCACATAATGATCATTTTATTATATTAATGAACATCACTAGTTTTATTTTGGTCATCTTTACATTTATGGGCTCATTTTGCAGTCGGTTGTTTTTAGTATTTTATTTTTGAGCCTTTGTCTTGTTAATATTATGATGATTAAATTCACAGGAAAGAAATTTAACTCACTAAAGTAAGAACGCAGACATCAACTTCATTTAATTTCATGGCTCAATTTCATGGCGTTCTGTAGGGAGCTTCTACGCTAATTTCTTATACAGATAACATATAAGAAGATAAAAACTGTTTATTTATTGTTGCTTTGTTATATACAATTTCAGGTAGAACACACTAATAAATATGAAAGGGGAAGGACCGTCTTTTATCCTCCCATATGAATAAACTGCACTAGTATATATTGGGTTGATTTGATATTGCCTCCACAGAAGTATCATGTTTTCTCCAATATATTTTCACATATACATTTAATGAAAATAGTCATGAAATTTTTGAATTAAAAAATCAAGGAAGAAGAAAGAGGCTTAGGGTAAAGGGAGAAAGAATTCATCAATCTATTTTGGAGTTTGGGTCATGGGGCTGAAATGGGTGGGTAGGAGAAAATTAAATGGGTTAGAATTTAATTTATCCAATAAGAAAATGATATGTAATAAATAATAATAATAACAATAATTTAAAAAAAAAAAAAAGATGTTAGTTTTAAGGGTAGAAATGGACTAGAAAGGTGGATTGAGGGGTATTTTTAGCCCAATAGGTGGATGAGGGGTATTTTTAAATCTTTTCAAATAGTTCAAAGGCATTTATGACCCTTTTCCGTATTTTTTATAGAACAAACCATAATTTTTTGTTCCAATTAAATATCTCATAACTCTTGTTATAGCATGCCAATGTTCATTACCTAGCTTGCTTGTAAACCTGCCAAGTACTCCTACTGCATATGCAATATTAGGCCTAGTGCAATCAGTCACATATCTCAAACTTCCAATTATGCTAGCATATTCCTTTTGATTTATTACATTATTTTCACTTTCAACGGGAAATAAGTGAACACTTGAATCAAAAGGAGTTACAACATGCTTGCAATCTAAAAAGTTATATTTTTTCAAAATTTTCTCAACATAATGTTATTGGTCAAGAAATATTTCCTCACATGTTCTTGTTATTTTTATTCCAAGAATAATTTTTTTCTCACCAAGATCTTTCATATCAAAATGGCTTCTAAGAATATTTTTAGTTTCATCAATAACATTTATGTTAGAGCCAAAGATCAATAAATCATCAACATATAGGCAAATAATCACATGTGAATTATTCCAAGATTTGTGATATATGCACTTATCACACTCATTTGTTTTAAAATCATTTTCAATCATGCAGAAATCAAATTTTTCATGTCATTGCTTTGGTGTCTGTTTCAAGCTATTTATGGATTTAGTAAGTTTACATACTTTGCTTTCTTGGCTGCTTCAATAAAATACTCGGGTTGTTCCATATAAATTTCCTCATTTAGGTCTCCATTTAAAAAATAAACAGTTTTTACATCCATTTGATGAATTTGCAAATAAAAAATTACAGTCATAACAATTAAAAGTCTTATGGATGTAATTCTTGTTACCGGTGAAAAAGTATCAAAAAATTCTAGGCCTCCTAGTTGTTTAAAACCTTTTGCAACTAGTCTAGCCTTGTATTTATCAATATGTCCATCCGGTTTTAACTTTTTTCTTAAGACCCATTTGCAACCAATAGTTTTACAACCCGGTGGTAAATCAACTAACTTCCAAGTTTTATTCGAAATTAGAGATTTTATTTCATCATTTACAGCCTCTTTCCAAAAAATAGAATCATGTTAAGATAATGCTTCTTTCAAAGTGAGAGAGTCATCTCCAACATTAAACACATAAAAATCAGGACCAAAATCTTTTTCTACTCTAGCTCTTTTACTTCTTCCTTACTCAAAATCATCAATTTCTTTATTTTTTAAAGTGGAAGTAAAAGAACTAGGTAGTGACAAAATATTTTGTTCAATCCTTTGACTCCCACTATTTTTAGAATCAAAAGGAAATTTATTCTCATGAAAAATAGCATCACCTGATTCTATTATAATATTATCTTCAAGATTAAAAAATTTATAGGATGTACTATTTGAAGCATAACCAAGAAAAGCACAAGTAGTAATTTTTTTACCCAAACTCTTAGATATCCCAAACTTGGCTTGTGATCTTTTCACAATTCAAAAGGTGTCAGTTTAGACTTTTTATGAGGCACACAATTCAACACATAACAAGCAGTTAAAATAACTTCACCCTAAAAATTTAAAGGTGCATGTGACTCAATAAGCATGACATTAGTCAATTCAACAAAATTCTATTTTTCCTTTCCGCTACACAATTAGATGAAGGAGAATAAGGAGTAGTTTTATGAATTATTCACAATGATCTAACAAAAAAATTAAATTCATTTGACTCACATTCACTACCTCTATCACTTGTAATCATTTTTATTTTTCTTCCAAACTGATTTTCAACCTCATGGAGATAAGTTTTAAAATTTTCAAAAGCATCACTTTTATTTTTCATCAATTAAACATATGTAAACTTAGAAAAATCATCAATGAAAGTGATAAAATACCTATTACCTCCACAAGTTAAAATTTCTCCAAGTTCACAAATATCAGTATGAACTAATTCTAACAAATAAGTTTTTCTTTCAACTTGAAAATGAGGCCTTTTAGTGATTTTGACTCTTCTACAAGCCTCACACTTTTCAAAATTCTTTTTAACCATTGGGATTAATCCTAAACTACTCATGATTTCAACATAACGATCATTAATATGACACAAACGAGCATGCCAAAAATTGATAAAAGAAAGCATATAAACAAAAGTAGAAACTTTATTCATTTCAACATTCAGTTTAAACATCACATCACAAGCATACCCTTTTCCTACAAAAATACCCTTCTTCACAATTACATATTGATCAGATTCAATAATCTGTTTAAAGCCTACTTTATTAAGAAGAAAACTAGACATCAATTTTTTCCTCATTGAAGGAGTATAAAGTACATCTTTCAAAATTAATACCCTTCCAGAAGTAAAACACAATTCGGCATCTCCTGTTCCAAGCACTTGAGTTGTGTGAGAATCACCAAGTATGATGATTTTGGGCTCCTCAAAATGTGTATATTTCTTAAATCAGTCTTTGTCATAACAGACATGACAGTTTGCACCAGAATCAGTCCACCATCCATCAACACTCTCAACCATGTTTATGTCGGTAATCACCACCACAAAAGGTTCTTCGATAACGTTTGCCTGAGGGTTAGGACCACATTTCTTAAATCTGCAAAATCGAGCAATATGCCCACTCTTGCCACAAACAAAGCACGGTCCCTTATCTTGAACTTGTTGATTTTGTGCTTGGTTATTTTCACCATTATTTTTCTTGGGAGGTCTACCATTATTTTTCTTGAATTTTTTCTTCTTAGGCTTCAAAGAAGTATTTTTGTGAGATTCAGGAGTAGCATTATTTGAATTAATTAAATTTACCTTCATTGTGATGTTGCTCTCTTCTGTTTGTAAAAGTGCATCTTGGCCTCTTGCCTCCTCTTCCATACGAATTTTCATTATCAAGGTTTCAAGAGAGGTTTCCTTTTGTTTGTGGCGCTTAGTTTTTTGAAATTCCTTCCAAGAAGGTGGAAGTTTATCTACTATACCACAAACAATAAGGTTGTCTCTAATTTTTATCTACTCGGACCTAAGTTCTCCAACAATCATTATAAAGTTTTGAGCTTGGTCTACCACTGATTTGTTGTCCACTAGGGGTGACAAATGGGTGGTTTGGATCGGATTTGGATGAATTGAATATGGATTGAGTTAAAATGGATTGGATCACAATCCACCCATATAAAATATGGGTAAATATGGATTTGGTCAAATATGAATTGGGTAAAATGGTTGTAACCCAATTTTATTTTTGTTGTAACCCACTTTAATCTCTTAAATCAAAAAAATATTAAATCAAAGCTAAGTTGATAATACCTCAACCCCTACCATCCATCCTATCCCTACCACCCCACCCCTATACCCTCACCACCACCTCCCCCACCCCAAAAAAAATTAAAAAGACTTTTTTTGACAAAAATAAAATAAACTTGGCAACCCCTACCCCCAACCACCACCTGCCCCACCCCCAAAAAAAATTTTGAAAAACTTTTTTTCGAAAAATAAAAATTTTAAATTTTTTTTTAAAAATATTTTTTTGCCAACCCTACCCCCACCCACACACCTTCCACCCAACCTACCCCTAATTTTTTTTTTCAAAAAAAAATTTACCCCTCTGCCACCCCCCTACTCTCCACCCAACCTAACCCTATTTTATTTTTATTTTTAAAAAAAATATTATGTTTTTCAAAAAAAAAAATCCACCTCTGGGGGGGGGGGGGGGG
>JAJOOR010028885.1:0-10723 GCA_036250505.1 Solanum acaule
AACTTTTCATAAAGTCGCAACTTTTCATAAAAGTCACAACTCTTCATAAAAGTCGCAACTTTTCATCAAAGTCACAACTCTTCATAAAAGTCGCAACTTTTCATCAAAGTCACAACTCTTCATAAAAGTCGCAACTCTTCATTTTCCATCACACCTTTTAAAAACCCAACAGCAGGCGCGTGAGGAAGTAAATTTTTGCCACATCAAAAAGCTACAACGGTAAAAAAAAACATAAAATCTCCATTTTTCTTTAATTTTGGCATCTTTTTAGAACTTTCTCTCTCTATTCTCTAACTATTTTTCTCTCTTTTTCAAATTTCAGAATTTTTCTCTCTTTTTCATTTTAATCGACCAACTTCAGGTCTAAGAAGACCCAAATCCAGAAAGAGTACCGCGAAATCTGCCCTTTACTCCGCGAAATCGACCAACTTCACGTCTTAGAGAGCCAAAAGCTTTGAAATCTGCAAGAACTTCATGTCGTCGATTACAATTCTTAGAGCTAAGGGAGAAGTTTTGAGCTAGTCTGGAAGTTTTAGGTGAAAAGCTTAGGTAAGAAGGTTTGATATTTATTTTTGCCATATTTATTTATCTAGGTGGCTATTATTTATCCACCTGGAAATCCACATCACCACTTTTGTTAACCTGTCACGCGCGTGTAGTCACGATTGAAGTAGGTGGACAATAAAGGTGTATGCGATGGAGGAATAAACAAGTTTAGGGGGGTAATTAAAATGGAATATAGTTTAAGTGTACACTGAATAAAAAGCTTCAAGTTCGGGGTAATGAGCACTTTTGCCAAAAAAATATGATACTTGAATCTAATTCAATACCAAAAACTATATCATGAGAAACTCAAGTTCATATAAGCAGACTACCAGTAAACTAGGCTATGAAATTCAGCAAGTATAGTTTAATAATTCTACAAGCCTGAGCCAGATCAAATGCTTCTGGTTTGATTATAAGTTGCAGAGAGTTTAAGGATTAGTCAACAATTGATCATTTGGTTGAGCTTTTATGATTCAAAGAATGACAAAGCAATTATATATGCTTATCATAAAAAGGTCACATCATAAATGAGCGCAACGGCTGCTACAAGTACAATGAGCACAAGCTGAGAAAAAATAACACCTTGCATTAAAAAGATAAAGTAGCAGAAAACAATAAACTATTAAACAGAACAAATATATATATAATAAATAAAAGAAATAGTTACTGAATCTAGGCGACGTTAGGAAGTACACAGTTTGAGCACAAAACTATGTGCAATTCTTGAAATGTATTGTTCCAGAATTTTTCTTCCATCTACAAGTTGGGAATTGAAAAGAGTGTTGGTGGATTTGGTCCAGCATTTTTGGAAACTACTAAAGAAATTTAGGGTGTTTGGTACCAATGAAAATGTTTGTTTTCTTGAAAAATAAGCTGGCCTCTTATTTATTTTCGTATTTGGTAAGAAAGTAAGCAAATACTATCCGAAGAATATTTATATGTCATCCGGCAAAATATTATGGAGGCGGATAGGGATGGGGGAGTGGGAATTCAGGGATGGGGGGAATGAGTTCAAGGGGTGAGAGTTGGGTGAATAGGGAGAAGGCAATAAACTTGGAATGTCACTCACTATGTATAGACATCGAAATTTTGTAGGATTCTACAAGACTAGTTCAATTTTAGTTAGGGTTCTTGGAGGCAACTTTACCTAAATCCTAGCTAGCTCATGTCTATATATCAAAGTTTATATATTCTCTTAAAGACGCATCTCACGCGGAAATTCCATGAATTATGGAATACTCCCAACGATTAGATCAAGATGTGTCCAGACCCTCCACATCATTCTAGTTCGAGAAATACATCCTCGAATCACGAAGAAATCTTAAGAGACAAGAATCAAGTGAAGAACAAAATTATACTTACATTGTTTTATCAATAAAATTATGTTTTTTTTTTAATATTTTATTTGTGATTACAATTTATTTTCTATCACTTCAATTTGTTGCAAATAATCACTTATGCTACTTGTTTTCCCAACTTGCATTAGGGAAGTCATTTTCCTCATATTATGACGCTTCCCACCAATTAATCCCTCTATCACCATACCAAAAATGATCTTTAACGGTAATTAATTTGCACTCTTTTTGAGTGTCCCGAAAATGTCCTAAAGTTTATAGTGATATTGAATTACTCAGCAAGGTAGGCAGACACCACTTCTTTTGCAGTCATCTTGGAGGCTGTCTTGATGCAAATAGTTATTATTACTAAAAGTGGAGTCACATGCATGTGTATGCATACTTCAATAGAAGTCTATTGTTAAAGGAAATAAAATTTAATAAAAGCAGAACATGTCCAAATTACTTCAAAAAAGGTTTACGAATTAACAGAATCCTATTTATAGTGAAGCACCATTTCCAGATGTTCTGCATAGTAACTTTGATATTCACATCCTTATCAATCACATAGTAGTACGTACTGTTATGAAATCATTGTACGATCAGCTATTCCCGATGCATCAGCAACAAAAATGATGCACGCCATAATGCAATAACTGCAGAACACACCTAGCAACTTGATCACTTCACTCTGATGCATTAACAGAGTACTATACTACTTTTGAACATATTGCATTTTTTAATTTATTGAACTTTATGACCAAAGCCATGTGAGTTAGCCCTCCCCCATAACAACAATGTATGCTAGCAGCTATATAAATATAAGATATTCCTTGTGCAAACTTCAGGGCAAGTGTTAGTTCAATATAAATTACTCTAATATTTACATATCAAGAAATTATGGGATTTTGTTTGTTACCTATGATTGCCGGTGCCAAGCAAATCCACAAAATGCAGTCTGTTCCAAAAGGACATTTTGCAGTTTATGTAGGTGAGACAGAGAAAAAACGATATGTCGTGCCAATAACATACCTGAACCATCCTTCTTTCCAGAAGTTGTTACGGAAATCAGAAGAGGAGTTTGGATTTCATCATCCAATGGGTGGTCTAACAATACCTTGCAATGTGGATGATTTTTTCTACGTGACTTCTCGATTGAGTTTATGAAATGTAGAACCATGAGATAGTACTGTTGTAGACATCAGACAATTTTGAGCTTAGAATTTTCATCTTGCTAGGCAAGAGTAGTAAATTTATGTACAAAGTTAGCAAATAATACAAATGAAATGTTTACAATTGTTTGTTGTTTGCTTAAAATGGATAGCCATATTCTTTATCTATGAAAATATAATGTATTCTTTTATAAAACGACCATAGTTACCAGATAACTTGTGTGCACTTCAACTAATTCACGAAACAGTTTGCTATCTCCACAAGCACAGCGTAAAACGTTCTACATGATATCTTAAGATATGCAATCTAGGCTTTAGTTTGCAATCAGTTTAATAGTTTTTTTTTATATGAATCTCTATATATCTCGTGGTTTCTATATATGAAATCATTTCACATGGCAAGTAGAAGTTATGTTAGGATGATTATTTAATCTATTGAAAATTTTGATTGATTTGTTAAGAGGAATACCAATAGTATTAGAGTTGTATTAAGAGGCATCAAAATATGATGCTGTATCTTAATACAAGCCAGAGCAAATCTGTTTATTAGTACTTTTTTAATACTAAGCAAATCTTTATCACTAAATACAAGATAACATGCATGAATTTAATATCTTTCAATTTACATGTGAACAGTTAACAAAAAGGCCACAGGAATGACAAATGTCCTATCGATGATTGGATAGTCGAGCATATGCCAACCTGCAATATAATGACATGATAAATCACAGTTCACATGTACTTTGAGACCTATGGGACATGCGCTCTGAGATGAAATGTAGAAAAGGACAATACCTCAAATTGGTTGGGCAGATATGTCAGGATGATCAACTAATCACTCATTCTGACAGCAGATAATGAACCAATCTTGATTGGAGGCCAAAATACGAGATAATTCACAGCGCCTGAACAAGAAGAATGCAGGTGAGTGGTCTAATAAAATGAGCCAAGGGGCACTGCTAGCTTCATCACCAATGTATTCTAAAGCATTAGTATCAAAGTCTTTTGATAACTATCAAAAACCCCATATTGTTTTGCTTGTAGGGAACTTCCATCGATAACCAGCAAGGATGGCTGCAAATACAATAATTGCATTCAAGTACTACACCAAACAATAAAGGCCCCCAAATATACCTCATTAGTAAATTTGTTTCCAGACTGAAGACTGAAATGATAACCAGTGAGACAACATTGCTCTCTGTCATTTTTAGTTCTTCAATCGGTACCACCGTGTATGTTGTTGAAGCTTGTTAGCTAGTAATAGATTACAGAGTCCTCTTGATAAGTGCTTATGTTCCTAGATGTTTTGATGATCTCCTCACAAGTGCAGGGACCTGGTCCTCTGCAGAGTATGAATACTCGTCCAGTGGTCAAAGTGCTGGACAACTGTAAAAGTTGTATGTGTCAGGAAGTTGGTGAAGCTACAGAGTACTTCACCAATCAAAAGCGATGAGGTTGCTTGTACATTTGGTAATAACTCTTCATGGTATATATCAAACAACAAACACTATTATTCATTCATTCATTCAAAGAGAGATACTTTCAAGCTTCAAGATAACAAGGGACTCGATAGAAGTGCTTCGATTGCTTTCTGTACTAGCTATAGTTTTGCTTGCTTGTAATAGTTCTTATATTGTAGGATTCGTTTCACTTGTGAAAGAAACGTTTCAATCTTGTTTGAATTGTAAGAACTAGGTTAAGGGTAACTTAGGTTCTTACTCTAAAAGTCTATATTAATCGTTTAGGATTAGTATAATGGGCAGTGTCGTATCTACTTTGGCTCGTGATAGGAGGTATTGCTTAGTGTGGAGATTAGCAGGCTAATCTCATTTTGTAAACTAGCTTTTACTTTTGCTTGGAGAAGATTAGTGAAAACAGTTTGAAAAGTCCTGTTGAGAACAGGTCGTGGTGAGCAAGGAGGTTTCCACGTAAAGTTGTTTGTGCAATCTTTACCTTCAACATTTATTTTTTGTCTGTTATTGTAACTGTGCTGAGGACCTGGTCCCATCAACCTAAGTGGATGCATACATTCCAACAAGTGGTATCAGAGCTTGACTTTTCATTTTGGTAATACCTAGAAAAGAAAAGATCCAGAAGGAATGGCTGCCCCACCCAATATGGAGGAAGGTCAGTCTTCTACCAAACCACCTCGTTTTAATGGTCAATACTATGGCTGGTGGAAAAATCGAATGTACGACTACATCAACGCTGAGGATACTGAGTTGTGGGACATTATTCTTGATGGACCATATATTCCTACAAAGGAGGTGAAGGATGGAGAGCTCACCACTATTGCTATCAAAACCAGAAAAGAGTACAATGAAGTAGATAGGAAGAAGATAGAAAAGAACTACAAAGCAAAGAAGATTCTGGTGTGTGGAATTGGAGCAGATGAGTACAACAGAATTTCTGCTTGTGAGACTGCTAAGGAGATATGAGACTGTCTTCAAACAACCCATGAAGGAACCCAGCGAGTGAAAGAGTCTAAGGTTGATATGCTTACCACTCAGTACGAAAATTTCATTATAAAGGAAGGGGAAACCATCTTTGAGATGAACTCAAGATTCACCTCTATCACTAACGAGCTGAGAGGTTTGGGTGAGCCTATTCCTGTCAGTAAGCAAATTCGCAAGATCCTCAAGGTACTTTCGAAATCTTGGGAAAGAAAGGTGGATGCCATAACAGAAGCCAAAGATCTAATGACGCTTCCCATGGATGAACTGATTGGGAATCTTCAGACCTACGAGATGAACAAGATACATGGGACAACTGTGAAAGAAGGAAAGAAGGAGAAGTCCATTACTTTGAAACATCTCAAAGTGAGGTGACTAAAGAGGAGGATGAGATGGCATATGTCACTAGAAGATTTCAGAAGATCTTAAAGAAGCATGGAGGCTTCCAAAAGAAAACCCCTGCTAGCAGAACTGCTACTGCAAATGATCTTTGCCATAAATGTGGCAAGCCTGGTCACTTCATAAGGGACTGCCCCTGTCAAAAGCAGGAAACTCATGACACCAGACCTCGCAAGGAAGGCACATGTTGATCAGTTGGTGAGAAAAGCCTTTGCTGTTTAGGGAAATAATTCAAGTGAATCAAAAGAAGATACAGAAAGTCATAAGGATGTTTCAATGATGGATATTAAAGATGATGAAAGCATTTTCAACTCTATTTTCTCCTTGATGGAAAAATCTGATAATGAAGAGGATTCAGACGAGGTAACTCTCTTTGATCTTAAGGATGACCTAGATAATCTGCCTATTGAAAACTTGAGGAAACTTGTTGCCCTGCTTATTGACTCTGTTGATGAACAAACCACTGAAAACTTAATGTTGAATAAAAAATTAAGTTTGTGTGAGGATAAGAACTCTGCTCTCATGTCTTAAGTTGCTGAAATGAGTGAAAGGATAGGTACTCTAGAGACCAGTAACATAACACCTGAGAAGGACCCAGGTACCTCAGTAGGAGGAAAGAGAAAGCTTAGCATTCTTGAGGAAGAACTGGAAGAAAAGCTGAAATATTTTGAGTCTAAGCTAGTTGCTTCTCTTGAAACAAATTCTAAACTGAGAAAGGATCTGAGTAAGGTCAAGGAGGAGTTAAGCCACTCTCTAAAATGGACTGACTCCTCTAAGATACTCTTTAATCTATCCAATCAGAGTTTTAATGGAAAGAAAAGGTTGGGACGCAGACCAATAGAACCGCCCCTATAATCCTCATAGCAAATATGTGTCTGTATTTGACAACATTCTGTGCACTCACTATGGTCGAAATAGTCATTTGAAAGAAAAGTGTGAGAGTCTGAGAAAAGCTAAAAAAAGACATATGAAATTTGTTAGATCTAAAAATGATGTTAAAAAGGGACACAAGGGGCCTGGTCCCTTCTATCGTTTTAGTAAGAACATCTTGCCTCCTTGGATAGGAAGATTTCTTATCAGGCCTCTTAATAGTTATTGGGAACTCTGTTTGAAGTGGGTTCCTAAATCTAACAAATGATTTCTATGCAGAAGAGAGGAAGGAGTCAGTGATGGTACATAGACAGTGGATGCTCAAGGCACATGACTGGAGACACTTCAAACTTCCTCTCTTTGAAAGCACACCAAGGTGGTGGTGTGTCGTTTGGTGGTGGAAAGAAGGGCTCTATCCTTGGTATTGGCAGAATAGGGAGATCGTCTGATAATTCAATAAACAATGTACACTATGTGGAGGGTTTAAAATATAATCTTTTGAGCATTTCACAAATCTGTGATAAAGGAAATGAAGTCAAGTTCATGGCTGATAAATGTCTGGTTACGAACTGTGCAACCGAGAAAATTGTGATGTCTGCAAAAAGAGTTAAGAATATGTACATTGTTGATCTTGATTCTATTGAAGGGGACAACCTTTCATGCCTGAGTGCTCAAGCTGACGATGCAAATCTTTGGCATCGACGATTAGGTCATGTAAGTTCCTCTTTACTAAACAAGCTTGTTGCAGGGGACCTGGTCCGCGGGTTACCAAAGCTGAAGTTTCAAATGATAAAGTATGTGATGCTTGTGCTAAAGGGAAACAAACTAAGTCATCTTTTAAAGCCAAGAAGGAAGTCAGTACAATGAGACCTCTGGAGCTGCTCTACATGGACTTATGTAGACCTATTAGAATCCAAAGTAGAGGAGGTAAGAAATATATTCTTGTCATTGTTGATGATTTTTCCAGGTTTACTTGGAACATGTTTTTGCAGACGAAAGATGAGACAGTTGGACAACTGATCACCTTTGCCAAAGCCATTCAATTGAAGATCAATTGCAGGATAGCCAGTATCAGATCTGATCATGGTACAGAGTTTGAGCACTCTCAACTTGAAGGGTTTTGTGCAGAAAATGGAATCAATCACAACTTCTCAGCACCAAGAACTCCTCAGCAAAATGGAGTTGTTGAAAGAAAGAACATAACTCTGGTGGAGATTGCTAGAACTATGCTAATTGATTCAGGACTTGCAATGAATTTTTGGACTGAAGTAGTTAATACAGCGTGCTATGTGACAAACAGGTGTCTTATCAGATCTGTCATCAAGAAAACACCCTATGAGCTGTTAAATGACAAAAGACCTTCAATTGCGCATCTTAAACCATTTGGGTGCAAATGTTTTGTCTTGAATAATGGAAAAAATGATTTAGGCAAGTCTGATGCCAAGAGTGATGAGGGTGTATTTGTTGGGTACTCATCTACAAGCAAGGCGTACAGGGTGTTCAACAAAAGAACTATTTGTGTTGAAGAAAGCATGCACGTCAAGTTTGATGAATCTAGTACAAAGAATAAGAACAATGAGGACTGCGAGTTTGAGGAGCTGACGAACAAACAACAGGTTGATCAGGGTACAAAGGAGAAGTATGCAGAACACTCAGGAGGACCTGGTCCCTCAGTTTCATCACAGGAAATTTTGCCTCAAAATCTCGAAGAAGATGAAGCTGATTTTGATGCTGACAAAGAAGAAGAGATTACCAAAAAGTCCGGATGGAAGCATCAATCCTCGCATCCACTGGACAATCTCATCTCTCCACTTGACTCAGGAATTCAAACTAGATCTAAATCAAGAAATCTAGTTGCATATTCAGCATTCATATCATTCATGGAACCCAAGAACATCAAAGAAGCTTTGCAGGATGTAGATTGGGTAACTTCAATGCAGAAGGAACTTTATCAGTTTGAGAGAAGCAAGGTGTGACACTTGGTCCCCAGACCCATCGACAAAACTATTATTGGGATCAGATGGGTCTTCAGGAACAAACTTGATGAGCATGGAACCATTACTAGAAATAAATCAAGGCTTGTGGTGCAAGGTTACAACCAAGAAGAAGGGATTGATTATGATGAGACCTTTGCTCCTGTAGCTAAAATGGAAGCCATCAGAATCTTGATTGCATTTGCTGTTCACATGGAGTTAAAGCTTTTTCAAATGGATGTCAAGAGTGCCTTCTTGAATGGGAATCTGAAGGAAGAAGTGTATGTCAAACAGCCCCCCGGCTTTGAAGATGTAGAACTACCAAATCATGTGCTGAAGTTAGACAAGGCTCTGTATGGGTTGAAACAAGCTCCTAGTGTTGTGCCGTAATTTTCCTAACCTTTAGAAAAATCACCTTTTGAAATGTTCTAAGTATAAAATAATTTGAGAAATACTTCGAAAGAGTCGCCACTTAATTTTTTAAAGAAATTAAGAAAACTTATAATTTTCAAAGATTTAAACAGAAAAAATCATTTGAAAATACCAAAGAGGGTTCGGGGTTCAATTTACACTTCGAGAAGGGTTTAAGCATTCGAAGTGTCCGCTAACATGCGGTTAACCTGCGACTTGACTAAAATAATTTTTTGACTAATTCTAAAAAAAAATGATCTAATAAAAAATAATAATTTGCAATATTTGATTAAAAAAAAATAAAAATAAATAGATGACACCTTTTATTTTATTTTTATTTTTTAGAGAAAAGGGACCTAAAAGAAAACATTTGAATTAAAACGCAAGTGAATAGAATTTTATTAAAACTAGATTAATTAGGACTTACTTGACTCATTTTCTAAAATAATAATTTAATCTAAATTGGTTAATTTAAGCATGAAACCATTTTAAATTAATTCAAGAATTAAAGTTTCGACTAACCTTTTTGAGAAAAATGACTAACTAGAAAGAGAACATTTTTTAGTTCATTTTGAGAAAAATACTTTAACTTAAAACCACTTTAAAATAAAATGTGATCAATCGAAGAGGCCTTAAAACATATCTTTTTAAGAACAAAGATTTAACTTAATTAAAATACAAAATTCGACCAATATTTAATTAATAAAATAAATGACCTTAACACAAAAAAAAATATTCAAAGCAAACCAACACAAAGAAAGTAACTCGTCTTTTGGGGAATCTAATTAAGTTAATTAAAAATTATAAAATTAGAGTTAAACGACAAACAATAAATAATCACAATTAAATAATTAAAGAGTAAGGGAGAAATTGAATTCGGGCCCCCTTTTGGGCCAATTTCGTTGGTATTTTTTGGGGTTTAACCAAACCCGTTTTTGGTATACAGCTGATGTATATCAGTGTATATCGGCATGTATATCAGCCCTTTCCGTGTATCTGCTACTTCCGAGCACCTGTATTTTACCTCATATCTGTATTTCGCAGTTTTGACCTGTGATTCACCGTATAATGAGTGTATACTGATGTATACAATATGTATTCAACCCATTTCTTTGGCTTTTGAACATTTATAAATTAATTCCCAATAGTGTTGGGTCTCCGGGACTTGTAATAGCTTCCGAATATATAGGGGGGCCAACTCGATGGAGAAAATGCGAAAGGAGGAGTCCAAGAGACTCGAGGGAGAGTATTCATGCATAAGAAAACAAAGGAGATAAAGATGAGTAAATGAGCAAATTCTTTAACAACTAGGTGATAAGGCTTAAGGATAATCATTTCAACAATTTGTCCTTCACCACAATTTAACCAACAAACACACTACTATCAAAGAGCTAACGTCTTGACATTTTGGAATTAATCGTAAGACAAGTAAAATTATAACTTAAAGCCAATAAGAACTAAGAACACTTCATGACCAATATATACTTCTCATAGTGAATAAAGAAAGGCAATCAAAGGGTGTCTTCATAACACCCGATCATGACACAAGGACCATTTAAACAACA
>JAJOOR010028886.1:0-16191 GCA_036250505.1 Solanum acaule
TTTACTACCCATGATGGCTACATGGTTTATGGAGACTTGAGTTAATATGAACTCGCATCCCCATATCGGTGCTCAATAATACTCCCAAAATATACTTAGCTCATATGTTTTTAAAACAAACTTCTTTCTTTGGTTTGAGATAATTACTCAAAACTTAGCTTAAAAGCTCTCTTGGAATCGGTGTTCCCTTTCTTGCTCAAATGTGAAAATATTTTTTAACTCTTGGGAATACTTAGTTCCCTTGTACATTTTGAGAAATGAATTCAACTCTTTACTCTTTGCTTAACTTGAAACTTAAGTCTTAAAACAAAGTTAACACGTTTGTGAAAGACTTTAGAAAAACTTTATAAACTTCTCTTGACTTGCTTCTTAACTTCTAGACTTGACTTTTAACTTCTCTTGACTTTGATCCTAACTTTCCTTGAATTGGATTATGGATTCAAGGTTCATGATCTCATGTTTAGGGAGGATTTCATTATGTTTAGATGTACCTTAGAATGTTGGAATCAACTAGAAAACATAGGTACATTGCTAAGGAACAAGTACAAAAAGGTGGAGAATAAATGGGAAGAACTGGCGTCCCTAGCGCTTTGAGAGGAGCGGGGCGCAAGCCCTTGAAGTTCAGAACCAGACCTGGGGTGCGCTGGCTGGCGTGGTACCCCAAGGGTAAAAGTTCAGAGGAACTTTTGGGGCGCGCTGACTGGCGCGACGCCCTACCCCTTTCCCCAGGTGTTCTACGACTTTTCTTGCTCGTTTTTCAACTCTAAACACTCTAAACTTCAATGGTTCCTTCCCCAAACACTTAGAATCATTTATACCCTCAATATATGATAGATTCAAACCGAAATCACACCCGGAAACATGAATCAAATCGCAAGAAATTCCAACAACACAACCCACAAGAAATTCAAACCAAACTTTCAACAATGTTCATCAAGAACTCAATTTCTAAGCTTTCAAAGACTTAAATTCGCTGAATTGAATCATGGTTGGCGCGTGGGTTGAACTAATCCAATGCTATGTGATCTCACATACATCGTAGGGATCACCCCTTGACAAAATCCACAAGCTAAAGTCGACGATCTTGACGAATCTTGATTTCTCTTCTCTCTTCTCCTCTTTTCTCTTTTCTCCAATCCCTAGCGTGAAACTTCAACTTTTCTAAATTGAGTAAAATCTGATTTTAACCCAATTAACTCCTAAAAATGAATTAGAATAATTAGGTAAGGAAAAGACTAAATTACCCTTCCAAAATCTGGATTAGACTTTCCTTATTCAAACAACCCAACTTTCAAAGGGCATAACTCGCTCATATGAACTCCATCTTGGTCTAGGAGTTATGGTCGCTTGAAGTTGACCAAAAACTCAACTAACATACTTCACAATTTTCCAGACTTTCATATGCTTTCCGAAAATGATTCTTTCCCCAACAATATCTCCCCCTTGGGAACATTCGTCCTCGAATGAGATTACTCTTACTAGGCTAAGGGTGTAATATCAGTCATACATTTCAAACACCCAACAAGCAAAGCAAACACAACAATACAATCTATAAATAAAATGCCAAGAAAAGGATTAGTACCTTGATTTGGAACTTCTCCGGATTCGAAGAGATGCGGATATCTCTTATTCATATCTCCCTCAGCTTCCCAAGTGGCGTCCTTAACAAATTGGTTTCTCCAAAGGACTTTGATTGATGCTACTACCTTAGGCCTCAACTTGCGAACTTGGCGATCTAGAATCTGAACAGGAATCTCCTTATAAGATAAGCTATCCTTGATCCCAATATCTTCAGTTGGTATGATCAATGAAGGATCGCCCATGCACATCTTCAACATGGAGACATGAAATATCGGATGAACCGGCTGCTAACTCTTGTGGTAGCTCCAACTCATAAGCTACTTTGCCAATCCTCTTGGCTAGTCGATAAGGTCCAATATATCGGGGACTAAGCTTCCCCTTCTTACCAAATATCATAACCCCTTTCATGGGTGAAACCTTTAAATACACCCAATCATTAACTTCAAACTCTAACTCTCTTCTTCTAACATCAGTGTAGGATTTCTGACGACTCTGCGCTATCTTCAACCTCTCTTGAATCACCTTCACCTTCTCCATGGCTTGATGAACTAGATATGGTCCTATCAACCCATCTTCACCAACTTCAAACCATCCAATAGGAGATCTGTATCTTCTCCCATAAAGAGCCTCATAAGGAGCCATCTGGATGCTGGAGTGGTAACTATTGTTGTAAGCAAACTTGATGAGAGGTAGGTGATCTTCCCAATTACCTTTGAAATCAATCACACAAGCCCTTAAAATATCCTCCAAGGTCTGAATAGTGCGCTCTTCTTTCACATCTGTCTGAGGATGAAATGCAGTACTTAAGTTCACATTTGAACCCAAGCCTTTTTGGAATGACTTCCAAAACTGTGCAGTAAATTGCGCACCTCTGTCTGAAATAATGGAGACCGGAACACCATGAAGTCTTACCACCTATTGAAGATACAATTTAGCATAATCTTTTGCCGAATGGGTAGCCTTTACCGGCAAAAAGTGGGCTGGTTTTGTCATTCTATCGACAATCACCCAAATAGAATCATGCTGCCTACGAGACCTTGGTAAACCTGTGATGAAGTCCATATTAATCATCTCCCCATTCCATATCGGAAGTTTTATATTCTGGGCCAGACCACCAGGCCTTTGATGTTCTACTTTAACTTGTTGGAAATTCAGACACTTAGCAACAAATTCTGCAATGCCCTTCTTCATGCTATTCCACCAATACACCTCTCTCAAGTAACGATACATCTTTGTGGAACCCGGATGAATGAAATATCTAGAGCTATGAGCTTCTTCCATGATCCTCTCTTGGATTCCTGATGTTTGTGTAATCAAGACACAACTTCCAATGCAAGTGTTTACGATCGTACAATAGTAAAGTAACCCAACCAAGGGTTGGGATCGTTCCCACAGGGAGTGGTTTTGAGAATTAGTAGAAATAGTAAATTAAGTTCTAATTAGTCATAGCTAAAGACATTGTCGAATATAAACATGCTAAATCTAAAATGTGATGCAAGCGTCAATTATCAATGGGGGTTTGTCACAAGTAAGCAAAAACATCAAGAATGTAAAAAGTACTAATCAAGGAGATGGGGTTCTTGGGATGTGATAGGAATACGGGAAAAACTAAACTATTGGATACATGCTTTTGACAATAAATCTATTGAATATTTGTGACTAGACTAGACTATAGTGGGGGTAAATTCTCTCTCGAGCAACTTACCCCGAATCAAATGGGTTCCTCTCGGACACCCACTTGTCGCATAAAGAACAACCTCCGCCTTAGCCCACTTACTCTCTCGAGCTGATTGTGTGGGAGAAGGACTAGGGTTCACTCTCTCGAGCTGAACCTCATGTCGACCCACTCCCACCGACCATTAATTTAGTAGTCTTAGTTTTACGACCTCTCTATTGAGCAAGCCGAAAAGACAAAGGTGAAATCGTATTTGCAACTACAATTTCATTAAGTTCCACCACAACTACTAAATGAAATTACATTTACATAACAAATAAACCATCAACAAGCAATACCCAACAGATAATCTAACCCATATTCACAAAATCACACCCTAAAAATTGGGGTTTTAGCTAGACATGTAATAGAGATAGAAATTTATACCAATATGAGTTTGCATTCAAATGGGTATGAAGATTTAAGTCTTAAAACAAGCCAAGAGTGAAGAATCTACAAGACCCAAGTCCAATTTCTTGGAATTGAAACCCTTTGAATCTTTAAGTTCTTCAAAACCCTCTCCAAACTTAGAACTAAAAAATAGATGCCAAGTCTGAAAAATTACTATTCAAAGCAAAAAATTCGATACTAGAATAATAATTCTCAATGAGTATTTATAGTTTTCAAAAATCTGTGCTGCGAAGGATCACTCGGCGAAGTTAGTCGGAATCGCCGATCAACTCAGCGATCCGCCCTTTGGTCTAGTTCATCTCCGTCTTGTGTTAGCCTTCAACATCATTGTGTTTGGATCATTGGGAGACATAGTACAACTTTGCGGAATTGCTCGGCGATACACTGACTGCTCCTTTTCACTGCCGATTTGATCTTTTCCTTCAGAGCACAACACACTAGAACAAAAGGCGAGGATAAGACCTTTTGGCGACTCGCCGAATGGGTTTGGCGATTCTCAGATCTTCATTTCTTCGATCTTTCAGCTACTTTTGTTCCTTTTGCTAAGTAGTGTCCATGCTTTCCCTCAAACTTCAAATACCTGAAACTTAAGGGTTTTAATCAGATATTGAGATATACTATGCATTTGAGGACACTAATTCTATCAAAATATAGCCCTAAATAAGTCCAATTTGTGGACTCATCAAGTCCATCCACCATTGCTACACACAATCTACCCTGATATCTCAATACACCATCTCCCCCTTGTTCGGAAGCTAATACTTTTTGCTTATGAACAATTGCCTTCAATTCATGAAAAATTGGGTCTTGGTCTTGCTTTTCTTTCACTTCTGACAGTAATGATGATTCATCCCCATTCATCACCACTCCTTCTCCTTCTGTGGAATCCATTAGTCGGACTCCTAACCATGCAAGTCTATGCACATCTTTCGCCAACTCTCTCTTTTCTTCCTTAACATGGGCGGTACTACCCATAGAAAACCTACTTAAGGCATCATCAACAACATTAGCCTTACCTTGGTGATAAAGAATACTCATGTCATAATCCTTGAGTAATTCCAACCACCTCATTTGTCTGAGATTAAGCTCTTTCTGAGTGAACACATACTGAAGATTCTTGTGATCCATGAATACATCAACATGAACACCATAAAAATAATGGCACCATATCTTCAAAGCAAATACTATAGAAGCCAACTTTAAGTCATGGGTTGGGTAGTTCTTCTTATGAACTTTCAACTGTTTGGAGGCATACACTATAACCTTGCCATTCTACATTAACACACAACCCAAACCAACTCTAGATGCATCACAATACACCACAAAACCTTGCGAACCTTCTGGTAAGGTCAACACTGGGGCAGTAGTCAACCTCCTTTTCAACTCCTGAAAGCTTTTCTCACAAGCTTCAGACCATTGAAATTTCATTGTCCTCTAAGTTAACTTGGTCAAAGGGGATGAAATGGAGGAGAACCCCTCTACAAACCTTCTATAGTATCTGACCAAACTCAAGAAACTCCTAATATCAGTTGGAGATGTAGGTCTAGGCCAATTCTGCACTGCCTTTATCTTATGGGTATCAACTCTAATTCCATCACCGGAAACTATGTGGCCCAAGGACGGCACAAACTCAAGACAAAACTCACATTTAGAGAACTTAGCATATAACTCCTTATCTTTCAAAGTCTGAAGAACTATTCTGAGATGGCAAGCATGATCTTCTTTATTCCTTGAATAGATTAGTATGTCATCAATGAAGACGATAACAAACATATCTAAATAAGGTTTGAAAACTCTATTCATAAGGTCCATGAACGCTTCAGGTGAATTAGTTAAATCAAACGACATGACCAGAAACTCATAATGACCATAACGGGTCCTGAATGCTGTCTTGGAAATATCACATTCCCTTACTTTCAACTGATGGTAGCCAGATCTGAGGTCAATTTTCGAAAAACAAAAATCACCCTGAAGATGATAGAAAAGATCATCAATTCTCGGAAGAAGATACTTATTCTTGATGGTAACATTGTTCAATTGGCGGTAATCTATACACATCCTAAGGGAACCATCTTTCTTTCTCACAAATAAGACCAGAGCTCCCCAAGGTGAGACACTTGGTCGAATAAAACCCTTATCTAACAGATCTTTCAACTGTTCTTTAAGTTCTTTCAACTCTACAGGTGCCAGCCTATATGGCGGAATAGAGATATGATGAGTATCTGGAAGAATGCCTATGCCGAAGTATATCTCTCTCTCTGGAGGGACACCGAGTAGATCATCTGGAAAATTTTTTGAAAAATCTTTTACTATAGGAACTGACTGAATAAGAGGTATCTCAACACTAGAGTCATTAAATCGGATAAGTGATAGACACAACCCTTAGAAACTTTCTTGCCTTAAGGTACGAAATGAAACGACCCTCACACACTGCTGAACTACTTTTCCACTCTAAGATTGGCTCATTAGGAATTTGGAACTTGACAACTCGAGTTCTACAACCAATTGAGGCATAACAAGCATGAAGCCAATCCATACCTAGAATGACATCAAAATCTACCATGTCTAACTCAATTAAATCAGCCACGATGTCTTTGTGATTGATGGAAATGACACAATCACGATATACTTGCTCAACTAGAATAAACTCCCCAACAGGTGTAGAAACACAAATGGGTTCACAGTTTCTCAGGAAGAACATCAAACTTATTTGCAACATAAGGGGTTACAAACGATAAACTTGGTCCTGGGTCTAGCAAAGCATAAACATCAAAAGTAAAGACATTGATTATACCAGTGACAACATCTGGAGAGTTCTCTTGCTCATAACAGCTAATGATTGCATAGAGGCGGTTTGCTCCTCCGCCAGTACCAAAAGTAGCTCCTTTAGGTGCAGCCCTGTCTGGTGGAGCAACCGATGAAGATTGGGCTCTATTGCCCTGATTTCCACTACCTTGCATGTTCTTAGGGAACTCTTACATGAAGTGACCCTCTTGTCCACACTTGAAGCAACCCAACTGGCCATCACGACACTTACCTGGGTGGGTTCTACCACACCTAGCACATACAGGAGCCCAGTTACCTCCTTCTGTCACACTACCCCGAGACTGTGCATGTCTAGCTTTGAAGCTTTATGAATTTTGGCCATTGTACTCACCTTTGTTTCTGGGTGAAGGTGAACTAGGAGATGATGGAGCAGGTCCCTTTTGCTTTTGCTGAAAGAAAAAATGGTTCACATTACTTTTTTACTGCCCGGACTCATTCCTTATCTTAGCTTTCTCATTTCTAAATTCTTCCCTATCCCTCAACTTCTCTTCCTCAACCTTTTTCACGTAGACCATCAACCTTGATATTTCTATGTCCCCAATTAACATAACTGCCATGCCCTCTTTACTTAATAGACGGGACAACCCAGCAACAAACAAACTCATTCTACTCCTCATCCGCAACCATCTCCAGAGCATAACATGATAGTTAGGTGAACTTCAACCCATACTCATGAACACTTAAACAATCTTGCTTTAGTGTGAGGAATTCCTGTAGCTTAGCCTCTTTCAGTTCTCGGGGAAAGAAAAGCCCCAAGAAAGCCTCCTCAAAACATGCTCAACTCGCAGGTGGTGCATCATCAGCTTTACCCCTTTCCACTGGTCAAACCAAGTCCTAGCAACATTCTTCAGTTGATATGCAATTAGTTCAACTTGCTCAGTATCAACAACATGGATAACCTCAAATACCTTCTTCAGTTCCTCAACAAAACTCTCTGCATCCTCAGTAGTGCTTGAACCCGTGAAACTTAGAGGATTCATCCTCAAGAACTCTCAAATCCGTGAAGTATCAGTCACTTCCTATCTAGCTCCTCTTTGTTATCTAATCTGGTTAGTCACAACTTGGTTCAACATCCGGATAGCCTCACAGAACTCAACATTGGTAACCTCTCCTTGGGGTTGCACCTCAGGTGCATTGTGTACCCCTTGCTCCTCAACATTACGTCTAGCAGGACAACCTTTAACAGCTCTTCGTGGAGGCATGATTATCTGAAAACACGCGTAAACATGAATTAGAAGGAGACCTTTTTATAGATTAAACTCTAACGCACGAAATGAGTATGAAAGAAGTGAGAATATTTTCGAAGTGTCGCAGCCTCCTAATTATAGATGTGGCACGATTCACACTGATAACTAGGACTCTACTAACACGGCTTCATAGACTCCCTAGGACTCTTGAACTCTAGGTTCTGATACCAAGTTTGTCACAACCCGAACCTACACCCCGGAGCGGCTGGCACTCGAGAACCATTGCTGGCCCCAAGTGAACCCTTGGCCTGGCTTACTTACTGAGCAGAAGAATCTATGCACATTTATAACAATCAATAGCACTATACTCACTTAATTAATAAAATACTAAGAATCCTTAAAAAGTCAAACATTCAAATTGGCCAAAATGGCAACTCACGTCTTAACATATGAAATGAAAATGTAAAGACAACTGAACTACTAACTGTTTATGAAGCCTCTAAACCAAAGAGGGATGTCGGGACAAGACCCCCGAGCATCCTAAAAATGAAATACGGAAAGCAAAGTAAAAGGGGTCCTTTGGAATGCAAGGAGGCTCATCAACTGACTCTGAGAGCTCAACTGGATCAACGAGGCACTAGATGCTGATCCTTGTTACATGAGTCTGCATCATAATAAGATGCAGGCCAACTGGCAACAGTACATTGAATGTACGAGTATGCGAGATGCAATGCTAAACATAACTTAAGCTTGGAAAGAATATGAAAGAAACACTTACCTCGGCTTTACTCAACTCCCAAATAATTTAACTCAATATGAAGCAATAAACATATGCAATATATAGAAAGCTTGTGAAACAGTGGAAAACAACTTAGTTCGTTAAAGAAAATGCAATAACAAACTCAACTTTACTCATATAATAAAGTAATATAGTTTCTTGTGGGAGTTTCTCTAACCGACAACCACCACTATGAGCCTAAGTGGTGATACAACGTCTTGCCCACGCTGCCAGAACAGTCCTATACTTTGCCGTCATATAGAATGCTTAATTAAGTAGATCCACTAGTCTACGCTAAAAGCATTTTAAGGAGTCATCTAAAAAGTATGATCCTTTACTACTCATGATGGCTACATGGTTTATGGAGACTTGAGTTAATATTAACTTGCATCCCCATAACGGTGCTCAATACTACACCCAAAATATACTTAGCTCATATGTTTTTAAAACAAACTTCTTTCTTTGGTTTGAGATAATTACTCAAAACTTAGCTTAAAAGCTCTCTTGGAATCGGTGTTCACTTTCTTGCTCAAATGTGAAAACATTTTTTTAATTCCTCTTTGAGAAATGAACTCAACTCTTTACTGTTTGCTTAATTTGATACTTATGTCTTAAAACAAAGTTAAAACATTTGTGAAAGACTTTAGAAAAACTTTATAAACTTCTCTTGACTTGCTTCTTAACTTCTAGACTTTGACTTTTAACTTCTCTTGACTTTGATCCTAACTTTCCTTGAATTGGATTATGGATTCAAGGTTCATGCTCTCATGTTTATGGATGATTTAATGATGTTTAGATGTACCTCAGAGTATTGGAATCAACTAGAAAACATAGGTACATTGCTAAGGAACTAGTACGAAAAGGTGGAGAAGAAACGGGAAGAACTGGCGTCCCTGGCGCTCTGAGAGGCGCGGGGCGCAAGCCCTTGAAGTTTAGAACAAGACCTGGGGCGCATTGGCTGGTGCGGCACCCCAAGAGTAAAAGTTCAGAGGAAATTTTAGGGCGCGTTGGCTGGCACGACTCCCCACCACATTCCCCAGGTGTTCTACTACTTTTCTTGCTCGTTTTTCAACTCTAAACCCTCTAAACTTCAATGGTTCCTTCCCCAAACACTTAGCCTTACCTGGGGTGATAACGAATACTCATATCATAATCCTTGAGTAATTCCAACCACCTCCTTCGGCTGAGATTAACTCTTTCTGAGTGAACTCATACTGAAGACTCTTGTGATCTGTGAATACATCAACATGAACACCATATAAATAATGACGCCATATCTTCAAAGCAAATACCACCGCAGCCAACGCTAAGTCATGGGTTGGGTAGTTATTCTCATGAACTTTCAACTGTCTGGAGGCATATGCTATAACCTTGCCATTCTGCACTAACACACAACCCAAACCAACTCTAAATACATCACAATACACCACAAAACCTTGCGTACCTTCTGGTAAGGTCAATACTGGGGCAGTAGTCAACCTCCTTTTCAATTCCTGAAAGCTTTTCTCACAAGCTTCAAACCATTGAAATTTCAATGTCTTCTGAGTTAACTTGGTCAAAGGGGATGAAATGGAGGAGAAACCCTTTACAAACCTTCTATAGTATCCTGCCAAACCCAAGAAACTCCTAATATCAGTTCGAGATGTGGGTCTAGGCCAATTCTGCATTGCCTCTATCTTTTGGGAATCAACTCTAATTCCATCACCGGAAACTATGTGGCCCAAGGACGCCATAGACTCAAGACAAAACTCACATTTAGAGAACTTAGCATATAAATCCTTATCTTTCAAAGTCTGAAGAACTATTATGAGATGGCTAGCATGATCTTTTTCATTCCTTGAATAGATTAGTATGTCATCAACGAAGACGATAACAAACATATTTAAATAAGGTTTGAAAACTCTATCATAAGGTCCATGAGCGCTGCAGGTGAATTAGTTAAACCGAACGACATGACCAAAAAACTCATAATGACCATAATGGGTCCTGAATGTTGTCTTGGGAATATCACATTCCCTTACTTTCAACTGATGGTAGCCATATTTGAGGTCTATTTTCAAAAAGCAAGAATCACCCTGAAGCTGATCAAAAAGATCATCAATTCTCAAAATAGGATACTTATTCTTGATGGTAACCTTGTTCAATTGGCGGTAATCTATACACATCCTAAGGGAACCATCTTTCTTTCTCATAAATAAGACCGGAGCGCCCCAAGGTGAGATACTTAGTTGAATGAAACCCATATCTATCAGATTTTTCAACTGTTCTTTAAGTTCTTTCAACTCTACAGGTGCCATCCTATATGGCGGAATAGAGATGGGACGAGTATCTGGAAGAATGTCTATGCCGAAGTCTATCTCTCTCTCAGGAGGGACTCCAGGT
The DNA here is from genome assembly GCA_036250505.1 of Solanum acaule. Classification (NCBI taxonomy): domain Eukaryota; kingdom Viridiplantae; phylum Streptophyta; class Magnoliopsida; order Solanales; family Solanaceae; genus Solanum; species Solanum acaule. The sequence goes on from JAJOOR010028886.1 coordinate 10,880, forward strand.
AGATCATCTGGAAAAATTTTTGGGAACTCGTTTACTAAAGGAACTGACTGAATATGAGGTATCTCAACATTAGAGTCATTAACTCGGACTAAGTGATAGAAACAACCCTTAGAAACTAACTTTCTTTCCTTAAGGTATGAAATGAAATAACCCTTAGGCACTGCTGAACTACTTTTCCACTCTAAGACTGGCTCATTAGGAATTTGGGACTTGACAACTCGAGTTCTACAATCAATGGAGGTATAACAGGCATGAAGCTAGTCCATACCTTAAATGACATAAAAATCTACCATGTCTAACTCAATTAAATCAGCCATGGTGTCTTTGTGATTGATGGAAATAACACAATCACGATATACTTGCTAAACTAGAATAGACTCCCCAACAGGTGCAGAAACACAAAAGGGTTCACAGTTTCTCATGAAAAACATCAAACTTATTTGCAACATAAGGGGTTACAAAAGATAAACTTGCTCTTGGGTCTAGGAAAGCATAAACATCAAAAGTAAACACTTTGATCATACCTGTGACAACATTTGGAGAGTTCTCTTTCTCATGACGACTAGTGATTGCATAGAGGCAGTTTGCTCCTCCAGTACCGGAAGTAGCTCCTTTAGGTGCAGCCATGTCTGGTGGAGTAGCTGATGAAAATTGGGCTCTATTGCCCTGATTTCCACTACTTTGCCTGTTCTTCGGGCACTCTTTCATGAAGTGACCCTCTTGTCCACACTTAAAGCAACCTAACTGGCCATCACGAAACTTACCTGGGTGGGTTCTACCATACGTAGCACATGCAGGAGGCCAGTTACCTTCTTGTGCCACTCTACCCTGATACTGTGCATGTCTAGCTCTGAAGTTCTGTGAATTTTTGCCATTATACTCACCTTTGTTTATGGGTGTAGGTACACTAGCAGATGATGGAGTAGGTCCGTTTTTCTTTTGCTGAAAGGACGAATGGTTCACATTGTTTTTCTGCTGCCCGGACTCATTCCCTATCTTAGCTTTCTTATTTCTGAATTCCTCCCTATCCCTCAGTTTCACTTCCTTAACCTATTGCACATAGACCATCAACCTTGATATGTCCATGTCCGCAATTAACATAGCTGCCATCCCCTCTTTGCTTGATAGACGGGACAACCCAGCAACAAACATACTCATTCTACTCCTCATGTCCGCAACCATCTCCAGAGCATAACGGGATAGTTAGGTCAACTTTATCCCATACTCATGAACACTTAAATAGTCTTGCTTAAATGTGAGGAATTCCCGTAGCTTAGCCTCTTTCAGTTCTCAGGGAAAGAAACACCCTAAGAAAGCCTCCTCAAAACATGTCCAACTCGCAGGTGGTGCATCATCAGCTCTACCCCCCTTCCACTGGTCAAACCAAGTCCTAACAACATTCTTCTGTTGATATGCAACTAGTTCAACTCGCTCAGTATCGGTAACATGCATAACCTCAAATTACTTCTTCAGTTCCTCAACAAAACTCTCTAGATCCTCAGTAGTGCTTGAGCCCGTGAAACTTGGAGGATTCATCTTTAAGAACTCTCGGATCCTCGAAGTATCAGTCACTTCCTATCTATCTCCTCTTTGTTGTCCAACCTAGTTAGTCACAGCTTTGCTCAACATTCAGATAGCTTCACGGAACTGAACATTGGTAACCTCTCCTTGGGGTTGCAGCTCAGGTGCATTGGGTACCCCTTGCTCCTCAACATTACGTCTAGCAGGACGACCTCTGACAACTCTTCGTGGAGGCATGATTATCTGAAAACACGCGCAAGCATGAATTAGAAGGAAACTTTTTAGAGATTAAACTCTAACGCACGAAATGAGTATGAAAGAAATGAGAATATTTCCTAAGTGTTGCATCCTTCTAATTATAAATGTGGCACGCTTCACACTGATAACTAGGACTCTATTGACACGGCTTCATAGATTCCCTAGGATTCTTAAACTCTAGGTTCTGATACCAAGTTTGTCACACCCCGAGCTTACATCCTAGACGTGGCTGGCACTGGAGAACCATTGCTGGCCCCAAGTGAACCCTTGGCCTGTCTTACTTACGCAGCGGAAGACTCTTTGCATATTTATAATGATCAATAGCATTATACTCACTTGAATAATAAAGTACTGAGAATGCTTAAAAAGTTAAACATTTAAATTGGCCAAAATGGCAACTCAAGTCTTAACATATGAAATGAAAATGTAAAGACAACTGAACTACTAACTGTTTGACTGTATATGAAGCCTCTAAAACAAAGAAGGATGTAGGGACAAGACCCCCGATTATACTAACAATGAAATACTAAAAACAAAGTAAAAGGGGTTCTCCGGAATGCAAAGAGGCTCACCAACTGACTCAAAGAGCTCAACTGGATCAACGAGGCACTGGATGTTGCTCCTGGTTACCTGTGTCTGCATCATAATAAGATGTAGGCCAACTGGCATCAGTACATTGAATGTACGAGTATGCGAGTTGGAATGCTAAACATAACTTAAGATTGAAAAGAATCTGAAAGAAACACTTACCTTGACTTTACTCAAACTCTTGAATAATTTAACTCAATATAAAGCAATAAACATATGCAATATATAGAAAACTTGTAAAACAGTGAAAAACAACTTAGTTCGTTAAAGAAAATGCAATAACAAACTCAACTTTACTCATATAATAAAGTAATATAGTTTCCTGTGGGAGTTTCTCTAACCGACAACCACCACTATGAGCCTAAGTGGTGATACCACGTCTTGCCCACGCTGCCAGAACAGTCCTATACTTTGCCGTCATATAAAATGCTTAACTAAGTTGATCCACTAGTCTACGCTAAAAGCATTTTAAGGAGTCATCTAAAAAGTATGATCCTTTATTACCCATGATGGCTACATGGTTTATGGAGACATGAGTTAATATAAACTCACATCCCCATATCGGTGCTCAATACTACTCCCAAAATATACTTAGCTCATATGCTTTTAAAACAAACTTCCTTCTTTGGTTTGAGATAATTACTCAAAACTTAGCTTAAAAGCTCTCTTGGAATTGGTGTTCCCTTTCTTGCTCAAATGTGAAAATATTTTTTAATTCTTGGGAATACTTAGTTCCCTTATAACTTTTTGAGAAATGAATTCAACTCTTTACTCTTTGCTTAACTTGAAACTTAAGTCTTAAAACAAAGTTAAAACATTTGTGAAAGACTTTAGAAAAACTTTATAAACTTCTCTTGACTTGTTTCGTAACTTCTAGACTTGACTTTTAACTTCTCTTGACTTTGATCCTAACTTTTCTTGAATTCAAGGTTCATGATCTTGTGTTTATGGATGATTTCATGATGTTTAGATATACCTTAGAGTGTTGGAATCAACTAGAAAACATAGGTGCATTGCTAAGGAACAAGTACGAAAAGGTGGAGAAGAAATGGGAAGAATTGGCGTCCCTGGCGCTCTGAGAGGCGCGGGGTGCCAGCCCTTGAAGTTCAGAACCAGACCTGGGGCGTGCTGGCTGGTGCAGCTCCCCAAGGGTAAAAGTTTAGAGGAACTTTTGGGGCGCGCTGGCTGGCGCGACTCCCCACCCCTTTCCCAGGTTTTCTGCGACTTTTCTTGCTCATTTTTCAACTCTAAACCCTCTAAAATCCAATGGTTCCTTCACCAAACACTTAGAATCATTTATACCCTCAATATATGATAGATTCAAACCGAAATTATACCCGGAAATATGAATAAAATCCCAAGAAACTCCAACAACACAACTCACAAGAAATTCAAATGAAACTTACAACAATGTTCATCAAGAACTCAATTTCTAAACTTTCAAAGACTTAAATTCGCTGAATTGAATCATGGTTGGCACATGGATGAACTAACCCAATGCTATGTGATCTCACATACCTCGTAGGGATTACCCCTTGACGAAATCCACAAGATTAACTCGTCAATCTTGACGAGTCTTGATTTCTCTTCTCCCTTCTCCTCTTTTCACTTTTCTCCAATCCCTAGCGTGAAACTTCAACTTTTCTAAACTGAATAAAATCTGATTTTACCCCAATTAACTCCTAAAAACGAATTAGAATAATTAGGTAAGAAAAACACAAAAGTACCCTTCCAAAATCCGGATTAGACTTTCCTTATTCAAACAACCCAACTTCCAAAGGGTATAACTCAATCATACGAACTTGGAATCACACAAACTCAGCGGCGTTGGAAATTTTATTCCAAGAGCTTTACGACCATATCTGGAAATACACCTAACTCATCCTGAGCTAGGAGTTATGGCCACTTGAAGTTGACCAAAAACTCAACTAACATACTTCACAATTTTCCAGACTTTCATATACTTTCCAAAAATGATTCTTTCCCCAATTTTTAACTCTTTCCTAGTTATTTCAATCTGCGAGATGTTACATATATATCTCATAAAAACTTGCTATTGAATAAATAATAAAAAATTAAACTAATACGTACTTCAACTGGCGTTATTAGAAGTCATATGAACTTTTCTTCGTCAAAAATACTGAAAAATTAAGAAATAGTAAATTAGTAAAACAAAAGGGCAATGTTAACATAGTAATAACTATTTTGAAGCAAACTTTCTAACAATCTAAATCACATAAGCAACATTGATAAATAAAGTCATTCTTTTGTCTTGATCACAAGAGCAATTGTTAACAAAAATAAATGAATTTATACTACAATAAAAATTAAACTAATAGAAACTTCAGCTAGCGTTATTACAAGTCATATGAACATTACTTCGTTGAAAATACTGAATTATTAATAAATAGCAAATCTAACTATTTTGAATTAAACTTCCGGACAATCTAAATCATATAAGTAGTATTGATAAATAAAGTTATTCTTTTGTCTTGGGCATCAAAAAAACAAATCGTGACACTTCTGTAACTCCTGAGAAGTTTAATAATTTTGGAAAAAGATATTCAGAAGCATATATCTACATCACAAGACAAATTGTTAACAAAAGCAAATGAATTTAGACTATAATAAAATTAAACTAATACAAATTTCAACTGGCATTATTACAAGTCATATAAACTTTTCTTCGTTGAAAATACTTAAATATTAAGAAATAGTAAATCAATAAAACAAAAGGGCAATGTTTATATAGTAATAACTATTTTGAAGCAAACTTATGGATAATCTAAATCACATAAGTAACACTGATAAATAAAGTCATTCTTTTGTATTGAGTATAAAAAAATCATGACAATTTTCTAACTCTTGAGAAGTTTAATAATTTTTGTAAAACATATTTAGAAGCATATATATATATATATATATATATATATATATATAAATCA
>JAJOOR010028887.1:0-10059 GCA_036250505.1 Solanum acaule
AGAGATATGCCCCTTTAAAGTTGACCCTCCAAATCGCATCTTTTGCGATTTTCGAATTTTGATACGGTTGCTCTAAAATTCGGGTTAGACCCATTCCCCACTCAATTTGACCCCCTGAATAAGAATATGAAGTCGAATTTCCAAAATCATGCACGAAATTTGAGATATATGGAAATTACAATTATAGGTGTTTCCGAAGCACATTTTCGGGCATTTTTGGGGTCGTTTCAAAAGCCATTGTTAAAAGCTTCTAAGGGTATTAGTTGTTGAATTGGAGCCTGAAACTTGAAGAACCAACCATGGAAACTTCATAACCATTAATGGAGTTTGGAGCTTGAGTTTGAATTTTGAATTTTTACAAGCGAATTCCAACTTCGAAAAATCAATAATTTCAACTTCTTCCCCAAAATACCCCAATCGAAAACAACACACCCATTTCTTCACAACTGAAATCACAGATCTTAATTTCTGTACTTAGATGATTTCCCACCCAAAATTGTAGCAGCATGAACTTTTTAGTTTCTTTCTTGTTGTTGTTGTTTTCTGGTGGAATTTGACCGCCTCGTACTGCCAGGATTCGAAGAACCAATGAATACATCTATACAAGTGTTGGTATCTGTATTCCCTCGTTCTCTCCTTCAGCTCAAAAACAAATGAAACATTAATGTTACCAAAGTGTTCTTTATCAAGGTCAAAGAGAAAATAAAGAACAGATATATATCTCCAATTCATCACCGTTGATTTAGTTGCTTCTCGTGATGAAATCTCAGCCCTCTGATCTGGCTTGTTAATTATTACTCACTTTCAACAGCTGTCAAGTTTTTCCCTTTTGGATATTTTCCAGAAGATTGCCTACGTGTATATAGTTTTATTTTACATTATTCTTTTCTTTCCTTGTATGGTACATAGTTTGTTAGGATAGTTATTTTGCATTCATCAGATGCGTACAAGTGTACAAATGAGATTCAACTTTGTATTCATTCTTTACGTTTAAATAGCCTTGTACAGCCACAAAGGAATATACAGAAAATTCCAATTATCTTCTTTATCTCTATTTTCCAACATGGTATCAGATTATTAGGGTTAACAATCCTGGTTCTTCCTCGTTGTTCCTACTACCTTCATTCTCTACCTCTGTTTCTTCACCATGCCTGATCCTATCACTGAAAGTTCTCCCTCATCTGTTGGCGGCATTCCTGCTCAAACAAATATTGGTGTAGCAGGGTCATCTGAAACTCCAATGGTTGCTGCTAGTCACCCGTTTTACCTTCACCCCTCTGATTCACCTGGAATGACTCTGGTCAGCACCATATTTGATGGGAAAGGATATGGTGGTTGGCGTTGGGGAATCCTTATTGCCTTGTCAGCCAAGAATAAGGTTGGATTCATTGATGGAACTATCCTTAGATCCACCATATCACCTGAATCTTTAAACTATTGGTCTAGGTGTAACGACATGGTGATTTCTTGGCTTTTGAACTCCCTTTCCAAAGAAATAGCAGAAAGTGTTCTATACCCAAGCACTGCTCGAGAGATCTGAGAAGAGCTTGATGAGAGATTTGGGCAAAGCAATGGACCTCAGCTCTATCACCTGCAGAAACAAATCAGTGAGTTAGGGCAGGGAAACTTGGACATTGCCACTTACTACACTAAGTTGAAAAGGCTCTGGGATGAGTTTGACAGTCTTGATGTTTCACAGACCTGCACTTGCCATTGCACTTGCGAATGGGTGAAGGTGATCTTCACCCGAATCCAACTCTCTATAGAATGTTGTTGGGCAAGCTTAATTTTCTTACTCACACCCGGCCTGATCTTTCATTCGTTGTCCAGCATTTAAGTCAGTTCATGCAAAGCCCTCGCAAACCACATCTTGATGCTGCCTTTCGATGTCTCCGATATCTTTTCCTCGATCCCGGTTTAGGTATTTTTCTTTCTTTATCCTTCTCATTTGATCTGGTAGCCTTTTGTGATTCTGATTGGGGTCGTTGCCCTGATTCTCGTCGCTTCATCAGTGGGTACTTTATCACTCTCGGTGGTTCTCTGGTCTCTTAGAAATCCAAGAAACAATCTTTGGTGTCTCTTTCTTTCGCTGAAGCTGAGTACCGATCAATGCGCAGAGTCGTTTCTGAGATCACTTGGTTGGTCCGTCTTCTCGATGATTTCTTTGTTCCTTCTCCTCTTCCAGTTCCCCTTCTCTCAGACAGCCAAACTGTTATTCACATAGCTAAGAACCCGATATTCCACGAACGAACCAAACATGTGGACTTGGATTGTCATTTTGTTCGTCAGCAATACCTTGCCGGACTGATTTATCTGAGCTATGTTCCTTCGATTTCGCAGCTAGTCGATGTTTTTACCAAACCCTTATCAGGACCTGTTCATCGATCTCTCTTGGGCAAGTTGGGCATCGTCTCACCTCCCTCCAATTTGAGGGGGGGTGTTGGTATCTCTATTCCCTCATTCTCTCCTTCAGCTCAAAAACAAATGAAATATTAATGTTACCAAAGTGTTCTTTACCAAGGTCAAAGAGAAAATAAAGAACAAATATATATCTCCAATTCATCACCGTTGATTTAGTTGCTTCTCGTGATGAAATCTCAGCCCTCTGATCTGGCTTGTTAATTATTACTCACTTTCAACAGCTGTCAAGTTTTCCCTTTTGGATATTTTCCAGAAGATTGCCTACGTATATATAGTTTTATTTTACATTATTCTTTTCTTTCCTTGTATGGTACATAGTTTGTTAGGATAGTTATTTTTGCATTCATCAGATGCGTACAAGTGTACAAATGGGATTCAACTTTGTATTCATTCTTTACGTTTAAATAGCCTTGTACAGCCACAAAGGAATATACAGAAAATTCCAATTATCTTCTTTATCTCTATTTTCCAACAAGAAGTGACTTTTGGTGAAGAAGGTTATTGGATTATTTCAATAACAATATTGTTCTTATTTTTGTCCATGAACACAAGGGTCAGATTTAATTGATAATTTGTTTTAAATGGGTAATTCGGGTCGAAATTGAGAATTTGAGATTGATTTGGGAAATCGTTAGTTTAGAGGATACAAATAATAAGTTTGTAGACGATAGGGGTAAAACTAACTTCATTTTAACGGTAGAGGTATAGTCGATCAATAAAATAAAGTTAAGGGGTATTTTTGACCCTTTTCCCATTATTATTATTATTATTATTATTATTATAGAATAATGCTACTTTCAATTCACTCGTGAAATTCAGACAGTCTCGCGAGGGGGCGGGGGGCACCACGATCGGGCTCCTCTCTTACTCCCCATACGAGATCGAAAAAGAAACTAGCGAACCATTCAATATTTTTTTAAAATAAAAATTTATAAATTTTAAATCCTAATTTTGGTTCGATTTAAAAACATGGACAAATCTTAGTATGCCGACATCCCGCCCGCAATACACTCTGATAGGATAGTTTATTTAAATACTTTCAACATCAAAAAATAATATATATAAAAAAAATGGGAAAAGTCCAAACTATTTCAATATAATATAAAAGAAAATAGAGAATCTAGATCACAAAGTCATGCCAACATTAACTTGATTTTAAGATGTCGAATCTATATATTTGTACGTTATTATTTTAGATTCTATGTGTTGTAAGAAATTATGTAAATTTATTATTATACTCTTACTGTTATTTTAAAGTCAAGTTTTTAATAAATAAATATAAATTAATTTATTTTGATTAATAAATTGATAAATGAACACGAATTAATCATTTAGTTTTCCTATGTTGGTTAAGTTCATACTTTCAAGGCTAATATATAACTCTCAAGGGTAAAATAGGAAGAATAGTGTTATTTATGTATTGATTTTGTGAAATGACAAGTACTAAGAAACATTGATTTTTCATAAGGACGACATATAAATAGAAGTGGAGGGAGTAGTTGAATGTGCACCATTTGATAGACGATGAACAAAATTTATAGATAAACAACACGAAATTTAACGAGAGATTAATAACAAATTATGAAAAAAGTACAATAGGCATGAGGTATTAATTAAGCGGTACGTATTACTCCCTCTGTACCTAATTACTTGTCAACTTTTGAACTGTGACACCTATTAAGAAAATAATGATTGACCTGAGTTTACTATTTTATTTCTATTAATTATGAAGTGGATGAATTTAAAACTTAAGATTTTTAAGAAGTTCTATCTTTTTTAAAGTAATTAATTGAGGGTATAATAGGTAAAAAAAAATTGTCCTTTCTTGATTTGTCAAAATGGACAAGTAATTAGGGACAACTAAAAAAGGAAAAGTGGACAAATAATTAGGGACAAAGGGAGTATGTAGATTAGTAAAGAAATCAGCAATTAATTACTCCCTCTATACAATAATAGTAGTCCACTATTTCTTCGACACAAAAATTAAAAAAGAATAACATGATAGAGGTAATTTTACCAAAACACCCCTATTAAATATAAGTCATTTAAATATTGAAAAATGAATAGTATTTATTTAATAGCAAGGGTAAAATAGACACAAAATGATAAATTATTCATTGATTTTATAAAATGAACAAGTATTATTGGATATCCGAAAATATTATATTGGACAAGTGAAGATGAATGAAGGGAGTAATATTTAAATAATTGATTAAGTTATGACTCGTTATTAACTTAATCCAACATGTTAATTTTGGCTAAATTAGTGTAACTCGATGAGTCAAAATGCAACATATATATATAAATAAATTAGACATTTCGAGAATTATTTGATTTGACCCGTTTTATCCAATCCGACTATTTGTCATCACGTCATGTTTATTATCTAGTGATATGAGCGATGAAAGAGTCCAATTCCTTCCTCGTTACACCGCCTTCCACCACTGATCTCCGAATAGCCACCCCTAACTCCGCCGCTCTCCGACGAATTTCATTTCCTTCAATATTATTCAACATTATTGTCACAATTACATGTTCAATAATATTTGATTTCACCACTTCATTTCTACTACGTTCCCAATTATTGAAAATATTTATACCAACTTTCAAAAACTTTGTTATTAAAATACTATTTCTTGGTTGATCAGAATGCATGGGCCATGCAATAATAGGTACTCCCATTGATAAACTTTCCACACACGAATTCCATCCACAGTGACTCATAAACGCACCAATTGATAAATGTCCTAGTATCTCCAATTGTGGTGCCCAATCTCTTACTATAATACCCTTATTTTTAATTCTTTCTTCATACCCTCTTGGAAGTTCAATTTTTCTCATTTCACCAGAAAAAATATCACCTTTATCAGCATCTCTTAATGCCCAAATAAACTTTATACCACTTTTTTCTAAACCTATACAAAGCTCTTCGATTTGTTCATCTTTTAATGAAGTTGTTGTACCAAATGAAATAAATATGGCGGATTTCGGAGATTGTTTATCGAGCCATAAAAAACATTTGTGACGATGATGATGATGATGATCGATTGATAAATAATTGTTGTTGGTAGACGTCTTGTTAATAATCTTCATTGGATTGAATGGACCTATAGCCCATTGTGTTTTATTTCTTTTGATTGGTTCTTTTTCAAGTAAATTCATGAATTTTCCTTCTATAACTCTACTTGTGTTGTAAATATTTCCAGAATCAGATTTTGAGTATTTCCTTTGAGAAGCCATGAAATCCATGAACTCTGATGTGAAACAACCTTCAACATTACAAAAAAATAAATAAACTATAAGAGATGGTATATATGTAACAAAATAAATATCATATCATCATTCTAGTTTACATGTTGAAGTGTGTGATCATCTCATCTAAAAGTTTAAGTTCTTAGAGAGAGCTAAAACGTGATATTTATTATTTAATTATATTCTCAACTCGTACAACCTCTCACATGCGTGCTTGTTTTTTTTTTCCATGGTTCAAGTACGTGGATTTTTTTTTTTGATATGGGTGGCGGTGAGGTTCGATTTCAGGACCCTGCCTGCTCTGATACCATATGTTGAATTGTGTGCGTATTTCATCTAAAAGCTTAAGTTGTTAGAGAGAGCACATTATTAAATCAATACATGTATGGAATTGTGGGACCATCTCGTCTTTAATTTAAGTAGATATAGAGAGAGAACACACTTTTATTCACTTGGAAGCCTAATTCTTTTTTTCGTGGGTTATATAAGCATAATGAATGACAATAAACTCGAAATTAGGACCTCTAATCTAATTGTTCAACCTCTTCATCTAATAGTATATTTTTTTACACCATATAGTATTCATAACTTACAAATAAGATCCATTTAGGTGTTTGACAAAAATAATAATAATAAAGAAAACTAACCTTCAAGAGATGGTAGAGTGTCTAGTATTTCAGCCTCAATAGGGAAAGGCTTTCCCATAGATTCCCATAAGAACAAAAAGATAGTAAAAGCAGAAACACTATGAAAGTTATAAGACTCAACATTTGGTAATGAAGTGAAATCTTGAACAACATAAGCCATTAAAGAATCATGAACAACAACAACTCGACGTGCAATCGATGATAAAGATCGTAGAAGTGAAGCCACAGGGCTTCGTAGATGATACGATGATTCGAATGACGGTTGAAGATGTGAAGGAAATTTGATATTTGAATTAGGGTTTGGTGGTGGTGATGGAAATGAAGGTGTTGAAAATTCATGAAAATGAATAATATTATTGGAAGAAGAACTAGGGTTTAATAAACCATGAGCTCTAATTTTGGCTTGTCTAGTATGAATTTTTGTACTAACATAATGGACTTGAATATTTTTGTAAGATGAAATAAGAGACGAAAAATGAAGAAGTTGATTGAGATGACCTTGTGCTGGAAATGGCACAATAACAACAACTACTTCATATTTGGTTGCCATATTGAAGATGAAATACTATATACTATAATTTATTAGTAATTGTTTGTGTGTATATATATAAAAAATAAATATGACCTAGATCAGAGAGGGTTGAATGTTGATGTCATTTTTAGTCGAGAAATAGTATCTCTTTACTTTACAAAAGTAGAGATAATGTATGTGCATAGCCGATCTCCAGACAGTATCACTTGTGAAATTTAAACTTGACATGTTGTTGTAGTAGTAACGATATTTGATAGAAAGAATAACTTTATTTTTGGCAATGCTTATAAAATTATACTGAATATATTGTTACTGTGAGGATGACTTTATTGATGCCTTTTTATGTGATTTGTACTTTAAAAGAGCTTCTGGGTCATTTACTCTTAAGTCCGTTCAACAAAAAATAGTATAAATTGATGGAGACAATTGCATATAAGAGGATATAAAAGTACGCATATATTAGAAAAGATTAATTGATGGAGACAATTGCATATGAGAGGATATATTAGAAAAAAGAATAATTTGTGAAGGAAACTAATTGTGAATATCTCATTTATAATTTTATTACATTATTTTAATTAAAGAGAAGATAAAAAGTGCATGCATGCTTTTATGCTTCAAACTAATTAATAGTATGACTTCTCAAGACTAATTAATTCCTAATCCAATCTTACTTAATCTCAAGATTATCTTAATGACTTTATTTTGTATGAATAAGTTGATGAGTAGTACTTTCAATTGAAACTTTCCTTCACAAACATATTTAACGATAATTGAATTAATATCATCACATTTAGAATCGTTAAAGTTTATAAAGATATTGGATTCATTTTTGTTTGTTCAATTTTAAACTCATTAAAAACATGATGATGATGATATTCAAGAAAAGGTAACTTTTTTTTTTGTTTGGTGAAAGATCATATTCTAATAGTGTTTTTTTTTTTTTTATAGGAACTTTATTTGTCTCAATAAGTTGCAAATATTATAAACCATGCATGTGTAATGTACTTGACAATAAGTTAAATGTACATGTGTCAAATTTACAAGTCCCAAAGTACATCAAATAAAAAATTCTATAAGATATGTCGTCTTTGTTCAATGGATTCGACTTTTTTAAAGTACTATTAATGGTAACAAATGTGTCGACCAAAAAAAAAAAAGTGTCGACCGCCGATTTTTTTGGTTCCGTTCGATTTTTGTGTTGAAATTTGATTAATTTAAATTTGTCCTTCATATGGCTTCATTCGATAAAAAACACTCTTTATAAAAAAAATTCATATATTAAAATTTAAACTCAAGACTTTTAATTACGGAATCATTGAATTCTAATGTCGACCGCCGAATTTTATGCACTTTATTGTAATGCCTTTTTTTTCTTTTTCGTATCAGTTAACTGTAACAGTTCCATGAGGTGATCGAAAATGATTGACCCCTTAAAAGGAAAATAACTTTTTCGGGTTTGTAAATTGAAATTAACTATGAACTTTATTATTAATTCATTACAAAGTATTTATAACTAATTATGTTTTAATAATCCTTCACTAGTACGTCATTAAATAAAATCAGCGAAATTTTTTATTGTTTAACTATAAAATTTATAGATACAGTTATTATTTTCTATTTCAATAGTGGTTGGAAGTTTAGCAATAAATCTTCAGAATCTTATTGTCAACTTAAATTTTTCTGTCTCGTCTTTTTCAATTTTATATTCTATGTTATATATGAAGAAAAAATCAAATTGAAGTTGGCAATTAATTGACTTATTTTTCCCTATATTATACTCTACTTTATTGGGTCCACGTGGAAATTATTCCACTTCAACTATTATTTTATTTTTAAAAAAATAAAAGTATGTAAGTTCAAAGTAATAAAGCGATGGACCAAGAAATTAATTAGACTAGCTATATATGGCCATATATGAGTAGTTGGATAAATTTAATGAATAATAACTAAATTATACCAACAAGGCTACTTGTGTCATTCTGATGAAGTAATAAGTATTCCTTCATTCTTAATCAGAGGTATCAGATTCAAGTCTTTTTGGGTACGAAGTCGACTGCCTTTGATAGGGAGCATTTTCTCGACGTCAATCCAATTTAGTCGGATTTCAATATGAGTATTGAACATCAGGAAAAATACTAGATTATAGGAGTATTCAATAACACCAATTATAGGGAGTATTCAATAACCCCAATCATTGACAGATAAAATTATTTATATTGAAGAAAGTCCAATAGTTATGGGAACCTATTTCCTGAATTGGAAGTGATTTGCTATTTTTGAAGGCATGTCCATGCATGGTTATCAAAATTAAATGTTTGTAACATTATTCAATGGTATTCAATATTCACAATTCTTCCACAGTTTCAATTTATTTGTCCTACTTTTTTTTTAGTTTGTTTAAAAAATAATTTCTCTTTTCTTTTTTGAATACTCATTAATTTAACTTTATACATGACTTATATAGGATTAAAAAATATTTTGATACATTCTACGTATCTTTAATTTAAAACCACAAGATTCAAAAGTTTTCTTTACCTCGCGTCAAGTCAAAACCGAACAAATAATTAAAATGAAGAGAGTATAATTTGAACAGACAAGAATTAGTGCTCGAATGGTTAATTGGTACTCATTTATCTTTAATTAAATATCGTAAATTCAAACCCTTAATGTGAAATCACCTTTGAGAAAGAACTTTTTCTCTTAAAAGTGAAATTTTATAACGCCAAAAATCCAAATTAATCAAATTTCAAAAAAGTTCTCTTTTCAAATAGCAAACCTCATAAGAGATATCAACATATGGAGGGTCCAAGTGGGAAGGACTCAAAATTAAAGGTGGAAATTATTCCATTATAAAAAAATCAATACAAGTTATTTCTTTTATTAGTTCTAATAAATAAAACAATCGACCAAAAAATTAATTGACTAGCTATATATATATATATATATATATATATATATATACTAGACATCGGAGCCCGTGCTAGCACAGGCCCAATATGTATCATTTTTTGTTTTAATTTATGTGACAAAGACAAAATTAAAGAGTTAATCAAACTTTAATATTAATTTAAAATAGTTTAAATTTTTAATTATTGTTAACTATGGTAAAAAAATTTTTATGTCTTTTAACATTCTAAATTGGTAATTATTGTTGTATGATTTGTAATATCTTTTACGCAATTTTGAAATAATAAAGGTTATTTC
>JAJOOR010028888.1:0-10419 GCA_036250505.1 Solanum acaule
AAATGAAATTTTGAAGTTGAAAATATTTTTTAAAAACAAACTCAATTTTTTTTTTTTGGGGGGGGGGGGAAGGGGGGCTGGCCAGGTAGGGGAGGTGGGTGATCGGTGATCGGGATGGAAAAATAAAAATTTAAAGTTGAAAATATTTTTAAAAAACAAACTTATATTTTTTTTTTTGAAGGGGGTTAGGGGCTGATAGGGGGCAGATGGGGGGCGAAGGTAGTGGGTGGGGGTAAAAAAATAAAAAATTGAAATTATAAATATCTTTTAAAAACAATTTTAAATATTTTTTGGGAGGGGGTGGGGGTAGGGGTGAAGGTGGGGTAAAAAAATTGAATTTAAAAACAAGCTTTAAAATTATTATTTTTTGGGGAGGGAGGGGTTGGGGGGCTGATTTGAGGGTAGGGACAAAATAAATTGATTTTTTCAACAAAAAAGTAATTGTAATTTGAAGTTGAAAGGGAAGTTTGGAAAATATTTTCCTTAAGTTTTGAAGGGAAGTCATTTTCCTTAAATTTGAGGAAAATGAGTTGATTTGGAAAACATTTAACCCAACCAAACATGAGAAAATTGGAAAACATTTTTCCTTCATACCAAACACACCCTTAATTTAATAAAAATTACATACACCTCTTCATAGTAAGACTAGTGCATCATGGGACTCATAAAAATAATGAGTATATTGCTTTTGTTAATTGACATACAAGATGTTATAAAGAGAAAACATTTTCATTTTACGTTATCATAACTTTTAAATATTTAATTTTTATCGCGTTTGATAACATTTAAAAGATCAAAATTTAAACATAAACCAAAAATAAAACACATGAGACAATTTTAAAAATCTCTCATGTTTGTTATATATAGAAAAAAAAAAGTAATGTCACTCACCCACCACATAATTTTGTGGTTGATGCTTTTTGGTTAAAGATTTGATAAGCATGATGTCATTATAGTATTAGCATAGCACGCGTAGAATAAGTAATCAATTAAGGGATTGAATAAACTAGTTTTGATTTGCTTACTTATCCGTTTAATTACGCAATGATGATTGACACACATCTATCTTAGTTCCAATCTTATCGTACACACTAAGCCAAAAGAACTAGGGGTGGGCGTTCAGTTCTTCAATTTAATTCTTCGGTATTTGATTTTAGAAAAGTGTGCACCATATTTCAAATCAAACTAGATTGGTTCAGTTCGATTTTTTCTACTTCGATTCGGTTTAGTTCAGTGTTTTTAAATCAATTTTTCGGTGTGAGTAAAAATAAAAAGGAAATATGATAAAGTAACAATTGTTGCAAACTTCAAAGTAACAACTAACAGTCTAACAATAAAAAGTAATAACATCAAAATAGTTTTGTTTAGGCTAGGTGCCCTTTACTGTTTTGAAGTGTAAACGATAAAGTGTGCCCTTTACTGTTTTGTTTAGGCTCCAAAATTTAAAATTTGAAATGGGCCAGGTAAAGTTAAAAATTGAAATGGGTCAGGTAAATATTTTGAGTCAAAATATATAGGGAAATTATATATAATAGCAAACTATTAATTCAAATTAAATGCAATAAATATACTTTGATTTAATTGTACTCTATAACAAACTATTGTTATTTTCGCCACTCTCCCTGGTGGAATCTCGGTCGTCACTCTCGTTTGGTGGCAGTCTCGCTCGCCTCTCTCGATTTTATACAAACACAAATGTATAAAATGCGTTTGTGTTTGTATAAAACGAGAGGAAATTGTATATATACATATATTTTCGTTCCCCTCTCCCAGATCTTGCTCGCCACTCTCCCAAATCTCGCTCGCCACCCTCGCCTTTCTCGCTTATACAAATAGAAACTAAATGTATAAATTGCGCTTCTATTTGTATAAAGCGAGAGAAAATTGTATATACACATGCAAATACATATATCTTCGTCCTATACCCTTATAATTATACAATACAAATATTTCTCTACCCAGTTTTCTTTTGCCTTTTTCTCTTTCTCGTTTTATACATACACAGATTATACAATTAATCTTTTGTATACAACTACTTTCTTTTGTATATGTATAGCGAATTATACAACTGCTTTCTTTGTATATGTATAGCGAATTATACAACTGTTTTTTTGTATATGTATAGCGAAGTATACATATATATGTTTGATATGGAGCGCAATTATGCAAACTTTGCTATAGCATACAAATATGAATTTTGTGTTTGTTATATGTGAAAGTTGCTCAAATATATAAGTATTTTTAAATAATATAATTTAAATATTTTTAAATTTATTTAATAAAACTTCGGTTCTTCGATGCACCGTAGTTTTGGGACCCTTACACCGAACTCTGAACCGAAGAACAGAAGTTCCGAAAAAAAGAACCGACACCAAAACGAGCCACCGAAGAACTGAAATAGTTCGGTTCAATTCAATTTTTCGGTTTTCGGTATTTATGCCCACCCCTAAAAAGAACCATACTTGAAAAGCAAAGTGGATTTTTGTTCTTTTGATTAGGACTCCTACTTCTTATGAGCTCTTTGTTTTATACTCCTTCCGTTTAAAAAAAAAAAAAAAAAATTTATTTATTTTAGTTTGTTTAGAAAAGAATGACTTAAATATTTTTTGCAATATTTTAATTTCAGTTTTCTGCATGACATGTTTAAGATCATAAGACTGAAAAATCTTCTTTATTTTTTAAAATTTCATGTCAAGTCAAACTATGTTATTTTTTTTAAATGGAAGGACTATTATACAACACTTTTTTTCTCCATTTAAAATAGGTTTAAGATCATGTCCTTGATAAATTAGAATGATGTATATCTTTCTAATCACACCTCTCAACAATTCTTCTATCTATATTATCTATGATTCTATGTGATTCATAGCCAACCTCCCATGCCTTCACAATAAGACATTAAAACATATCCTCTTTGCATATCCAAAATCATCTCAATCTCGCTTCCACGTTTAATCCTTTTTCAATTTATTTTTCTTAGATAAGAAAAGCTCATATGATTAAGTGAAAAAGAAAGAGAGTGAATAGCAGAGAGACGTTAGTGGAAGAGAAACTGAAAGGGAAAGGCGGGCGACCTTTGCTGACCCTTCAAGTCTCTCCCTCCCTGCATGTCCCCTTTTCCATTTTTTAACTGTTTTACACTTTACGCTTCTCTCTCTCTCCCCAACTCCACCGGTGATACAACTTTCCGGTACCGGAAAATTCAACAAACTTCCCTAATATTTCTCTATCACAAATTTGAAAACAGACCCACAAACACTGCTGCTTACTAGCTTCAGTTTATGTCTTTAACTCTTGTTTTCAAGATTCTTCCTTTACTCTTACTATTGAGCTTTTTCATACTTGGGTTTTTCTAAAGACTTCATTTTTAGCTTAAAAAAAAAACTTTTTTTGGGTTTTGCGTATGAAGTATTAAGAAGAAGATTATGCTGTATTAGGGCTTGATTAGAAGTAAGGGGTTTAGGAATGGAGTCGAAGATTTGCATGAATGGACTGTGTGGGGCAACTTCTTCAATTGAGTGGAAAAAAGGGTGGCCTTTGCGATCTGGTGAATTTGCCACCCTCTGTGATAAGTGCGGGTAATTCAATTCAGATCTCTTCCTTTATACTGAATTGCTATATGTTTGTAAATTCAGTTTTGTTGTTTTTTATATTTCTAGAAACTGTTTTGTCTATTACTCGTTCTGTTTGGTCGTTTTATATGATAAATTACCATTTAGGATGTCAAACAGTGATTTTTAGATATTTTTATTGTTAAAATGTTGTGACTTTGTGTACATTTTGAATTTGTTGATTTTATTCGAGAAAAGATTAAGGAACCAATGTCCTACTAATTGAGATGGAATATCAGATGGTTTGAAATTTTTTTACTGAGCTGGTTATTCTTTTTGAAACGGAAGGAGTATGTAGAATCTGAACAGTTTCTGTGTTTATGTTAAGGTTATTGTGTTGGTGGATACTGTAGCAGCTCAGATGATTATCTTTTTTGTTTTGCTGAAAGATATTCGCTAAATCATGTTCTTTTTTCTGACTGCTATTTAATTCGACAAAACAATTACTTTCTGTACCTTTTCAAATTAGAGATTGCATATTCAATTTGAGAGAATCAATTCTATTGGGATAATATGCACCAAGTAATGGTTGCTCAAACTGACTCTAGTTCTGGAAAGATTAAGAATCCTGCAAGATCAAAATGTGGGAAAGATAATCCCTCTACTTTCTGTTTCACTTGTTGTCTTTTAGGAAGTCGGTGCAGATTAACCTGCTTGCCTTCTTTTAAGGATTTGCATTATCTGTGGTTCTTGCTGTGTCATAGTGAGGTTTTTTGGCCGAGATCAGTAGCATGGGATTGTGATCTAAGTGAGGCGGTTGAAGTGATGGGGAAAAAAATAGTGAGGGGATAACTTTTTTTTTCTTTCCAGAATTGTCTATTTGGTTCCATGTTAAGTTACAGTGGAGAAACTTTGTCTTTTTTTGCTCTTTTGGCCTTTATATGAAATAGAGATTGTATGCAGTGATTTAAACTTGCAGTAAATAATTCAGTGCTGATGGAATGAAACTATTTTATTATTAATATTTTGTATTTTTTTTTTCCTTATGTTTCTTTTTGTTTGTTTGTTTTACTTCTTCTGTTATTTTTCTGTTTGTCTTGTGTTTCTTGGTCAGGATAGATGACTGGTAGTTAAATTCATGATAAACTTGTATATTTTGCAATCTACCACCTGCATTGTCCAAAGGAAAAATATTCACTTTAACTTTGGTATAAAATGTAGCTAACAGAAGTTTCACCATAAACTGAAAACTAAAAAACTGATGCAGAGTCTTAGGGCATCCAGTTTGAGAAATTATAACCGGAGAACACTTCGGGTGTGTGAGGGATAAAAATAAATAGTGATGAGATAAAATTTTGTCTTGTTTGGTTGTCATGTTTGGGATAACTTATCCCATCATTTATACCATAGTTATGGGATAAGTTATCCCATATACATGGTGGGATAAGTTATCTCAGGATAACTTATCCTGGGATAACTTGTTCCCAACCAAACGACCCGAAATAGACAACAACAACAACAACATACCCAGTGAAATCCCACTAGGTGGGGTCTGGGGAGGGTAAAGTGTACGCAGACCCGAAATAGACACATTTGAATAAAAATTATTGATGCCAAAGCAATTCCTGGTATAGTTGATGTGAGCACTAGCTATTATTAAAAAAATAATTAAAAATATTCAATGGCGATATATTGGAATATGGTGGTAACCAATTAGAATTGAAGACCACATGGTTGTACAGTCGTACCACTGACTCAGGAGCCTACCTGTCCATTAATGAGTAAGATTCTCTTCAGTATTGAGTGGCGAAATCACAAACCACAGCCATTGGTGGGTCGAATGGAAACTTCTGAGCCCTTTTTTCTTAAAAAAGGTAAGATGGTTCGAGAACCAACTTGCGCTAGCATATGTTAACTAATCCATCAGCACATATATCACATAGTTCTCGGTAATTCTGACCATCATGGCTTAGGCAGACTGCAGATGGGATGGATTGACCTAGTGCACCTACTGGGGAGCAAGCTTTGATTCCTAAGGTTTTCAGTCTAACTCTTCGACTGGTAGGCCTCCCCCTTGTCAGCCTTCTATAGTGTTCACTCTTTTCTTGCCCAATTCATGCAGGCACTGGGTTACTATAGTTTCGTGACTTAATTTGTACATTCTATTCTTGTTAATACGAGACCAGTTTTTCTTCCCAAATGTCAACCCACTTAGAGTAGATGACCATCATTTAGCAATCTCTGGATGCCTTTCTCTGAGTGTACTGAGTTATCTCAAATGCAATGGTAGATTATCTCTTACGCCTAAAAGGTCTATTGACCAAGTTCTCTTTGCTTGAATGGTTGAGAGTATAGCATTTAACAAAATAGTCCTTCATGCTGATGAACGCCAGAATCATACTAACTAAATACTTAGAAATAAGTACGTTGAAAGTAATTGAATTTGGAAACTTGGAGGAATAAAAGAATTTACCTTAAGTTTTAATACAAAATTCTGGCAAGCCGAGTACTGTCAAATTGGTGAAAGGGTAGATTTCTCAACATTATACTTAGAAATATTGGTGTCTGCTAAAAGTGGGATGAATTTAAACACGTATTAATTGCCTCAAGTTAGGTGTAGGACTTCTCATCAATTATTTTTATGAAGGGTTAATATATCTCGTAAAATGAAATATATATATAGGTCTACAATTTGTCATGTGAAGTTTGTATTTACCATCTTGTGAGTTGTGACCTAACTTCACTCAGATTTTCCTGAGAATAAGATCACTAACTCTCGATGTCATAACATGGGATTTGGATTTACTCCAGGACTGCTTATGAACAACTACTCTTCTGTGATTTATTCCACTCGGAGGACACTGGTTGGAGGGAGTGTTTTTCATGTGGCAAGGTTAGCTCCAGAATAGTATTTCTGTTTCATAGTACAATCTAATTCTCTGCAGAGCCACTTACCTTTTAAACTAATTTTGGTATTCGCAGCGTCTTCATTGCGGATGTATTGCTTCTAGCTCTTTGCTAGAGCTGCTCGATAGCGGGGGCATTAATTGTATCAGCTGTGTGAGGAGCTGTCAGCAACATGCTGTGAGATAAATTTTATGCATTCATGTGAACTTTTGTACTGTGACACACAAATGAATTGTAATTACTGAAGTTGGCTTGCTAGCTCTCCTTGGATTGTAATTTAACTATTTAAGTAGTAGTCCATAAAACATTTGAATAGCATAGTAAACTCTAATAACTCGTGGACATTGCTCCTATTGATTTTATCCAAAAAAATCACATCTAAGGAAAAAACCCAGCAAATTGCACTCGTGCTTGCCATCTGTTTATCTGTTCTATTTCCTGATTGTTCTGGAATAGGATGCCCTATTTCTATTTGTAATGTAGTTAAGCAAGTCTAGTTTTTAATAAGCAAGTATTTTTTACATTGAAAGTGACAGATTGAAGTTGCTAGACTTGACATTGTTTCTTAGGGTTTTCGCTATTAGAAATTTAGGAACTATAATTGCATCCTGCATCATGTTCTTCCATTTTCCTGCAGACCCCAAATCATGAGAAGCCCAAAGCTTTTGGAACTTCTATCTCAAACAGTGTTGGTGAAACAGCTTCCACTTCTCTGGGCAGTCAGATAAATGGTTCAGAACCAAATAAAAGAGAGGGTTCTGACAGTATTGATCCAGCACTTCTGCTCCTACACCAGAATGACAACACCAATAGGCCTATAGGCCAAATAAAAATGGAAGAAACCTTCCATCCTGCTGGAGAATCTGGAAGCACTTTTTCATCAAATTTGTGTCAGGCTTCGGCGGAGTCCTCTAAAAATGCCAAACTGGATTCATATAACGGATACAAAGGAGTTATAGAGATTCATGGATCAACGGTGCAAACAAATTTAAGCATAGCTCTGTCTGCACCTTCACCAAACTCAAAGCTCTTTCCTACTACATTGGATGAGGGGGACCTGAACAAGACAATTTCTTCCTTGCAGCAAGGGTCTAGATCTCGAAATCTATTGCCCAAACCCCCAAAATCTACCTCTGCTTTGGGACCGGAGATGAATGCTGGCATAATTTCACAGATTCGTGTTGCCAGACCACTGGTTGAAGGTCGGATTAAGAATCAGCTGCTTCCACGCTATTGGCCAAGGATAACAGACCAGGAGTTGCAGCAAATATCTGGAGAGTATCCATCATGAGTTCTTAAATTAGATTCATTGTTGTTGACCTATTTCATACATGATTTCCTTGACAATGTCTTTTCAAGGTCAAATTCCACCATCATACCATTATTTGAGAAGGTCCTGAGTGCAAGTGATGCAGGTCGAATTGGCCGTTTGGTGCTTCCTAAAGCATGTGCTGAAGTAAGTTTCCAACTTTCGCATTTGTTTCATCCTCCTCATTTTACACATTCCTCTCTACCGACTTTTTTGCCCACCAAAGTAGAGGCCTAGTCTTCCTTTACCTTTGTCCTTGTGGTGACACCAGCATTTTATTTAAATTTAACTATTTTTTTTTTGAAACTGGTAACTTATTTAAATTTAACTAATTTCATTGTTCAGGCATATTTCCCACCAATTTCTCAACCAGAAGGCCTTCCTCTGCGGATTCAAGATGTGAAGGGCAAAGAATGGGTATTCCAGTTCAGATTTTGGCCAAACAACAACAGCAGGATGTATGTTCTCGAGGGTGTGACCCCTTGCATACAATCTATGCAATTACAAGCCGGAGATACAGGTAATGAAGTTTCATCCTTTTATAGTGAGCCATAAAGCCTGTTATATTCGGATTACCTTGTTAACATTAAGCAGTAATCATTTTCCTAGGCTTGACAAGATTGTCTTTTTATTCATGAGATGAAATCTCCTGTTCATGACATTCTAAGATTCACCTTATGATTAAGACATTTTAGTTCTTTTACAAGTAGGGGTAACAAATGGGTTGAGTCAATAAATAGGTCATTACCCAAGTCCCAACCTGCCCAATATTAACTTGGACTAAGATGGGCTAAATAGTGGGTCATAAGCCCCCCTCCCCCTCCCCAAAATAAAATAAATGAACTTGACCCATCTTTTTTTCTTTCCAATAAATAAGTTTACATTCTAGTAAGAAACAGTTTTTGTAGTAAGTTCCGTTATTCTGACATGTTTGATATTTTTAGCTTACATTCCTAACCTTGAATTAAGTCTTTCTCCATTCCTGTGGGTTATGGTAGACATCTATACGGTTGTGTTTGGGCAGCTTGTCTAAGACAGGTTAAGTTGGGCATAGCTCAAATTAGTTCATCAGTGAAATATCTGAGTCCAGAGCCAAAGGGTAAGAAAATTTGTCAAAAATTCCAAAAGGGCAACAAAATTAATTATAGAACCAAAAGGACAACTTTCTGACGGAGAATTTGACGACGTTTAAATCAGGGCAGCCGCCGCAAGGCACGGAATTCCATGCGCCTTGCAAGGCGCAACCGTCATGCGCCTTGCGGCATTTTTTTAAAATTTTTGTTTGTTCAGTTGATATAAATTGATTATTTTTTAAAAGTATACTATTGGGCTTAATTTTAGGATATTCGTAAAACCTTTTAATTATAGATAGAGTTTTAAATATATTATAATTTTTATTATTGTCAATATTTAATAATTAAAAAACTATATATATAAAAATGACAAACAAAGAAAAATTGAAAAAAAAATAAGTGAATTGTAACAAGGCGCAGGGCACCTTAGCCTTGTAAGGCGTAGGGCCCACGCGCCTTGCATTTCATTCTGTAAATTCCCCGTGAAACTTTTACAGTGTTGAATCAAATCAACACTGGAAAAGTTTCACGTGGTATATGTTTCAACAAAAATAAAAAATAAAAATAATTCAATTAATAGTCGAAAATTATTAGATAAAGTGATAAAAAATTATTTTCTTCATAATTTATTCATATTAAAGTGAATAAAAATAATTAAAAAAATATATATTAAAATCACAAACAAATATAATTTGAAAAAAAAATAATGAAAAATCTATATATGTAAAAATGACGAAAAAATAAAAAAATGCATGCATTTGATAAGTGGTGTACTCATGTCAGCATGCAAAAAATAATGCAAAATTTGAACAAAAAAACAAAAAATGCATGCATTTGATAAGTGGTGGTCATGTCAATGCATGCATTTGACAAGTGTGAATATATGTTTACACCTGAAAATCATCCTACTCCTATATATATATATATATAGTAGAAGAGAGTTCATTTTCAAAAAAAATATAGTAGAAGAGAGAGTTTCAAGTTTTTCAACATGCTAGCTTTTGGGTATTAAATAAAAGTTTGAGGGTATTAAAGTCTTTACAAAGTTTTATTAAATAAAGTTGCTTAGTAGAGTTATCTTTTATGCTTTATTAATTGGACTCCATCAAGAGCTCTAAAAAAAGCCCATCCTTTTATCATTTAATTACAAAGCATGCCCCTATAATTCCATGGAAGCTGAAGATAGGAGGGGTCCCATTTGTCTTTATAGAGTATTTTTAAATTTGTTTGGTGAATAGAAGCACGCTATTTTTATGTATTGGGCATAAGTTAAATATTATTTTGTGTGTTAATTTTATTTATTCATTATTAAAAGATAGATTTTATTTTAACTTGTTATTATTAAAATGCAAAGTGAGGACAATAATTTTCTTATATTTTATTTTTAATATTAATTACTTTTTAAAAAAAATATTTTTCAACACCTAATATTAAATATTAATTAATAGGAGTATTTTGTGAAAAAAATAGTCATGTTAATTATTATTTTCTTATTCTTAATAGATAAATGTGACAAATAAAATTGAACAAGAGAATATATACTTCAAAGTTATATTGAGAAAGTAATTTGTGGAAATAA
>JAJOOR010028890.1:0-16078 GCA_036250505.1 Solanum acaule
CCCCCCCCCCCCCCCCCCCCCACCTATGGTCGGATTTCTAACTATACACTCATACTTCACAAGGGTTCTATTACTCCCCCGAACTATTTTATATGGAAATAAATTCCACCCTAAAATGACATAGTCACTAATGTGTATTGTGGTGTAACACACGCACATGCCGCTATGTCAGCGCCATGTCAATGCCTAATAAATATAATAAATGAATTATTTTCCCTACTTTTTTTATTTATTATATGCTCCATTAGAAACCCTCCATTATCATTAAGAACATCACCATTATCAGACCCACTTCCCATCCATTGACATTCCGGCAAGAGAAAAGACGGTAATTTTTTTTCCGACGAGTAAAAGTTTCTATGACCAATATCTTTATCCTATTCCCCACAATTTCTCTCAAAGTTAATTGCTACACATTTTACTCATGTTGGGGGCTTATGAAGGGATATACCAAAAGTAGTATATGGGCATGCCATAAATTTTCAATTCAATTTCTTTCTTTTCTTAATATTGGTGAAAGTAGCAAACCAAATTAAAGCATTGAAATTAATCTAACTGAAACAAATTATGACCCAATTGAATTTTTTATGCCCATTTCAAAAATATCCCAATTTATGGTTAAATTCAAGAATGTGATATTAGAATTAACGTTTGAGAGAGAGCTTGTGAAGGTGTTGGAAATTGAAAATTTTGTGTTTGTTTGAAATGGGTTCCGATAAAAAAAATTGATTTTTTAAATTCTTTATTTTATTATTTTGATTTGGAGTAATAACTAAATTTATTTAAAGGTTCTTTCATATGGGTAAGAGACGGTTATGTAGAATTTCTGAAGAAATTTGTGATGAAAAATAATAATAAAGCAAAAGTGTGAAGAAGAAGAAGAAGAAGTGGTGTAAGGTGAGTGTGAAGAAGAAGAAGTGTGGGGTGGTTGGGTTGGGGTGGGGGAGATTTTTTTAATTTAATTAGAAAGAGAGAGAAAGAAAAATAAAAATATGAAATAAACATAAAAGCAGCCCTATTTACTCTTTTTTCACTCTCTCAAAGAGAGTGAAATGCACTTTCTCAGTCAACTTAGCATTAAGGGTTTATTTGTTCTATTTTAAAACAGTTCAGGGGGGTGATAGGACCCCCGTGAAGCTTAAGTGTGTAGTTGGAAATCCGGTAATAGATTGGGAGGGTATTTGACCATTTTCTCTGTGTTAAACGTATACGTAGGTTTTCTTTTTCGAAAAAACTAAATAAATCTTAAGACCTTACATTGAAATTTAATTTAATTAGAATATTAATTTTATTGAGTCATCATCCAAACTTAAATTATTTATTTGGCATTATATTATATGTGCCCTTTCAATTTTAAGTGTGCACAAGCAGACACTTAAACTTATATAGAGTTGAATAAGTAAACACACACGTCTTACTTGCATGCTACATGATAATTCATATCCTACACAACATCCTATATGGCGTCGTACGAGTATTATGTCACGTATGACACATGTATCTACTTCTTCAATTTTATACAAATTTGAAGTCCTACTTGTGCACACCCAAAATTGAAGGAAATGTCCGATAATGCCAAATTAAAAGAATATTCATATATCATACCTATATTTATATTTATATTATATAAAAATAATATGTGAAGTCGCTATCCACATTGAGCTCCAAAAAGACAGTTTAATGATCAGTTTATTCAATTTAAAAAATAAACACATGCAATAATGTTTGGTCTACTCTGTCTTGTATGAAAACTCTTGCACTTATTTAACCAATCTAACTAATTTCATTTACTTTCTTTAATAGTTTTGCCGCACCTAGGAAAATAAAATGTGATCTAAAGTGGTCCCCAATGTATTGGTGTTTTTGGCTTAAATTGAACGTATAGGTACAACTACAACCATTTATGAAAAATCGTATTAAATCCCACATGCATTCAATTACTAGTAACGTGATGTTTGTGCTAGGCACAATGATGGAGTTGATATTTTAATTAAGGGGTTTAAAATATGAATAAGTAAATATACGAAAAAGTTAAAGAGGTTTCAACATCTACTATATATATTGTATACATAAAAAAATAATTTTATAAATAGTATAATTTTTTGTCGAAAGAGGTCCGGATGAACTCCCTTGGTCCTATTTAGTGATACAGTCAAATTACACCTCTTAATGAAGTATAAAGTGGTCTATGTAATATAGAACCCAACAATGTTAGGGTCGAATCTCATAGAGAATATGGCGAGAATATTACTCTTAGGCGTAATTAGAACAAATTATTTTTACTCTTAAAACAAATGATGAAAGTAAAATTTTAAAGACTTTGGTTTGATATGCTTAACAACTAAAAATTACTTGAGTTTATCAATAAAATGCGAAACTAAGGTTGTGGATATCCATTTTAGGTCGTAACTCTGATTCAGGTGTCTTTACGAAATTCTAATGAGTGTAAAATGATTGATTTCTAAAATACATTTAGAGTCCTTCCTACTTCTCTAGAGGATATCACCCTAAGTCCTTGCAGCACTTGAGCGTTGCTTTAACAACTATCAACCTCTATCTCAAGAAGACTATTACCGTTAGATTTCAAGTCTTTAGATGGAACGTAAGGCTCAAATCTTTGTGCTTAGTTTCCTTTTTTCAAATCTTAACTTCTTTTCCATGAAAGTATAGAATATGGACGAGACCTTCATTAGGATCCTCACAATACGAAATAACTAGTCATACACTCACCAACATGGGTTGTGGTGCGCTTCACCCTTAACCAGAGGTCTCGGGTTCGAGTCCTGGGTATGGAGAAAATCCTGTTGGGAGCGCCACCCCCGAATGAGCCTTGCAGTGCGTGATTCGAATTTGGTCGAAGCTCCAATGTGGGCTCCGGACACCGGATGGGAAACCAAAAAAAAAAAAACTAGTCATACACTCAGAACTATGGAGTTAATTACTATATCATCATTACTTTCTTTCTAGGACTCCACAACCCTAATTATGGAGTTAATTACTTATAGAGTGTGCAGAAACTAAATGTAAAGAGTTAGAAAACATACTTAAATGATCCAAAACCAAAAGTTTGCTTTTGATAATCAAAGATTCTATCACAATGTAGAAACAAGTTCTTCTCTCAACAATAATGTTCCAAGAACGCAAATCCCAGATAAATTCGATGAAAAAAAGACAAAAATCTGACAGAGTAAACAAACATAAATCGAATTGTCAACAACGTTTTATAATTCGTTATTCTGAGACATGTTTTACAGCTAAAATGTGACTCACAGTGACGTTTCTCTGGGATGGCTAAAAATTGAAATTCAATCTTGTGCATGCCTCATTCAACTTTATTCAACTTTCCACGATTAAAATAGATATATATTGTATACATATGTTCAATTAAAATATATATGATTTTCTCTTTTCTTTCTCTTTTCATACATAGACAATCCTTTTTACAATAAAAGAAAAACAAAGTAAGGAGGGCTTTGCACATATTGGAGCTTGTCTTCATGTCTTGTATCCGTTCAGTTTCAAAATTTATAAATAAATTATATGAGAGATTTTCTTCTAGCCTAATATATTATCCCTTCCAAATATTAGACCAACTAATTTCTTATGATTATTAAATATTAGACTATCAATAAAGAAGCTATTGAATTAAAGCTGATGTAATAAGTAAACAAAACAAAAACATAATGGCTACATTTTACTCTACTCTATATAACAAGAGGAAACCTAGAGGAGCTTAGGGTCAAGAGGGTATTTTTGGAATTTAATTTTCATTAGTCATACTATTTCATTCAATCTTGTAGACCTATTCATTTGACACGTATATGTTTCTACTTTTTCATACAAACTTTGCCAAAGCTGTTTTTGCAAATTTCTACCATCTTCCTCCCTTGCTACTCTATATTATATTATATTATTCTACTCTCTCCGTACGATATATTTTTAAAAAAAATTAGCATTTCAAAATTTCACTTGTGTCGCATAAATTGGGACACAGAGACTAACATATATTTTAAAAATATTATGTCAAATGTATTATAAGTCACAATAATTAACAACTTAAAGTATTTAAAAGTCATATAAAATTTGATTGACTTTTTCAATTTCATATGGGTCACATAAATTAAATCAAATAAAGTAACATACATTGGACTCATACTTGCACCGACTATTATAACTAGTCATAATAGAAGAGACAAATGGATTAATTGATATTGTAGTAAATTCCTCTTCACTCACTTTTTCCTTTTGTTGCAAAAGTATTGTCTATGTAAGAAAAGAGAAGAAAAGAGTAAATCATATATATTTCAAGTGAACGTATGTATAAAATATATATACATTTTAATAGTGGAAAGTTGAATAAAGTTGAATGAGGCATGTGCAAGATTGAATTTTAATTCTCAACCATTCCAGAGAAACGTTACGGTGAGTCATGTTTTGGCTGTAAAACGTTCCTTATTGTAATGACCTGTTCCCGTCGTTATAGAAATGCCAACGGGGGTAAATACGGGGTTGGAAAACTTTTTCGTAGTATTTGGATTTTCCCAACCTAGTCTAGATTTGGACGAAATCGGAGTCTTTAAGGTGTAGGGAAATCTAGTAACAATCGGGTGAGTTAATTGTGATTTTGATTATATGAGTAGTTAGATATCTCGTTAAGGAATCTGTACGACTTTACGGAATTGAATTCGGGCAAGTAGAACTCCCGGAATCGATCTTAGCGTAAAAGGTATTTTCTTAGTGTCGTTGGTTAGAGGTGTGTTGTGGAATGAAGATTTTGGAATTCTTTAAATAGCACTCTGTTTCGTGCAACCCGCCTTGGCGGGGATTTTGGTCGCTTTGGCGAGGACGCTGTAGCGGGGTGGTGGCCGCTATGGCCGGCCAAACACGACTTAAAGTTGTAAATAAACCCCTAAACGACCTTATTTGGCACTTTTTGATATTTAGAACTAAGGAACGAACCCCAGGCGACTCCTACTCATTTTTCACCATTCTTGAGGCTAAAGGTAAGCTTTTCACTCCCGAATCCGATTTTCGATTCGTAGAACATAATAGAATGGGTGAATATTGATGGGGGAGGGTTTTGTTATTGATTCTATGGTGGAAACAACCCTAATTTGGATAATTAGGATCATGAGTTTGATCTAGGGTTCATAGAATTGTTAATAATTTAGGTAATTAGTGGTTGTTTATTGATTTCCGTATTCTATTGATTGTTTGTAGACCAAAAACAAGTTGAACGAATCTGAAAAGGGAATGATCAAGTTTCTTAGGGTTTCAAGCTCGTTTCGAGGTAGGTGATGATTGTGATTCTATGATTGTGTGATGTATGTTTGTTCTTGCTTCATTATGATACTTGCATGTATTTGAATGTTGCATTATTTATCACCCTTGATGTAAATGAGATAGATGAATGATGATTGCCATGAAATCATGACTTAAATGTATGATCTTGAGAATGTACTTGTGTTTGTGATTGTGGTGTGTTGAATGAATTGGCTGACACGTTTCGGCATAACTAATGTGGATTGGTTGCCATGTTCCGGCATAATTATGAGATCGGTTGTCACGTTTCAGCATAATCATTGGATCGGGTACCACGTTCCAGCATGCTAACTGTTTGAGTTTGGGTTCCATTAGAGGACCAATGATTTGATATAATTGTGTATCTTGAGAAATGTGAAGTTGTTCATTGTTAGTAAATGTTGATAAAATTGTATACGCTCGATATATGCATGTGAATATATTATTGTGATGACTTATGTATGTTGCACTTAGTGGGATAGCTGCGTGATCCTACCAGTACACTGTGGTTGTGTACTGATACTGCACTTGCTTTTATTTTTGTTGAGTACATGGCATCTTCAAGCAGCTATTGACAGATCTCGCTTTAGAGATCAGTGATCGTTCGAATTCAAGGGTGAGCCAATTTTTCTGGGATGCCATGGGTTCTCTTTCGTCTATGTCCACCATTTTCGGACTTAGACTATGTTCTATTAGTTATTAGTACATAAGTTGGGGGTTGCATCCCTTCCTGTGTAGACTTGTTGAAATTTAGATGTTTTGGTACATTGACTTTCAGGTTCTAGGTTATTTCTTCCGCATTGTTTAGTTCTTGTTAGACTTTTGTTGGAGTTTATGGGAACTCCATATTTATTTACTTAACATTTAACTTCCTTCCGTAATTTAAATGCCTTAGTTTTGGTTTAGTTGCTTGGTTTGAGTTGTAGTAGTGGTTCTCCCACTGGAGAGTTAGTGTGGGTGCCAATCACTACGGTCTGGGTCGTGACAAAATTGGTATCAGAGCCTAGGTTCGTTGATCTCGATGTACCAAAACGAGTCTAGTAGAGTCTCACGGAATGGTACGAGGACATCTTTACTTTTCTTCGAGAGACTATAGGACTTTAGGAACCTCTATGTTTTCTCTTGTCTCCTTTCGTGCTATGACTTGATTCAAATTGGTATCTGGCGATTCAAATTAGTATCTAACCTCCTTCACTTTTCTGTCCGCAAAATTGTTAACACAAATTCAATGGCGTCAGGCTCGTAGGTCTCGTCAATGCTCTAGCTGAGGAATCTGTAGCGAGAGGTCGCGGCCGAGGCAGGGGTAGATGAAGATCTAGGAGTAGAGACCGTGGAAGATTAGCCCCTACTGGGAATAAAGCTCCTGTTAAGAATGCTCATGTGAATGAGAACCCTCATGCGCATTATGAAGAGATTGAATATGAGAATGTTGATGTTGGGAATGTTGAGGATGTGGTACAAGAGGAAGAGGTGTAGGCTGAGACTATCTATATTCCTCCCATAGACACAGTGTTAGCTTGACAGATCATGTCATTCTTGAAAGAGTTGGTTGGTCCTGGAGTGCTTCCTTCTGCTCAAGCAACTCAAGCTCCTACTAATTCTCCTGTTGCTAGCACTGCACCCAAGGTAGGTGGAACGGGAGGTAACATTGCTTTCTTTCGTCTTTTTTTGGGTTCTGTTATGACTGGGAATGAGCATAAAATGTTGACCAAGTTTTTGAAACTAAAGCCTCCTGTTTTTCTTGGTTCTGAGAATGAGGATGCTTATGAGTTCATCTTAGATTGCTACGAGAGGCTTCATAAGTTGGGAATTGTCCATTAGCATGGAGTTGAGTTTGTGTCCTTTCAACTTCAAGGTGAGGCTAAGCAGTGGTGGAGAGCTTATATCGAATGTAGGTCTTCAACTTTACCTCCACTTACTTGGACCCAGTTTCATGCTCTATTTTTGGAGAAATATGTGCCTAGGACTTTGAGGGATCGCAAGAAGGATGAGTTCATGGCTTTGGAGCAAGGTGGTATGACTGTGGCTGCTTATGAGGCCAAGTTCCATGCTTTGTCTAGATATGCTACTCAATTGGTGACTACTGAGGAAGAGAGAATCTAATTATTTATTAAGGAATTAAATTCTGAGTTGCAGGTATTAACTGTTCATATGACTTCTGTAGAGAGAAGTGTCATTGGTAACAGACTATGTTAAGAAAGTGGAGGGCGTGAGGTGAGACGGTCAAGCTTAAGGCATGGGCAAAAAGGGCCAAGAACTCGAGTAACTTTCAAGGTTCTTATTCCAAGGGGTCCGAAAGGCCAACGCTTGCAGCCAAGCCAATTCAGTCCGCTATGCCCGCTTCTGCAGGTAGTTACTCGGAAACCCTATCTCATAATTTTCAGGACAGCCAGGGAGTCGTCCCTTCGATAGGCGGCAAACCATCTTTTGATCGTACTTGTTACAATTGTGGAGAACCTGGGCATATGAGGAGAGCTTGTCTCCACCCACGTGTGTTTGAGTCCGCACAATAGCAGACTAGAGCAATGGTACCCACGGGAAATAGTAATAATGGTCGAGGGCATCCACAAGGTGGGCGAGGAGGTAATCAGTGAGGCCGTGGAGATAGAAGAAATAGTAATGCAGGTAGAGGTAATGTGCAACCAAGCAGGAAAGTCATTCGTCAAGATGATAGGGCTCAGTGTTATGCCTTTCCGGGTAAGAATGAGGCAGAGGCATCTGACGCGGTGATCACATGTACTATTCTTGTCTGTGACCGGATGGCTAATGTGTTATTTGATCCGGGTTCTACTTATTCTTATGTATCTGTGCGATTTGCCTTAGAGTTTGATATGATTTGTGATATACTTGATGCCCCTATCCATGTTTCTACCCTAGTTGGAGAGTCAGTCATAGTTACCCATGTCTATCGTGCTTGTCCTATTTTGTTTATGGGTTTTCAGACTTGGGATAATTTGGTGATTTTGGATATGACTGACTTTGACATAATCTTTGGCATGACTTGGTTGTCCCCCTATTATGATGTGCTTAATTGTATTACTAAGTCCATAACTCTAGAAATTCCGGGAAGGGAAAAATTAGAGTGGGAAGGGGTGTACAAGCCTAAGCGAACTAAGATCATATCCTCCATTCGGGCCAAGAAATTGATAGGGCAAGATTGTTTGGCTTATTTGGCTCATATTAGAGATGTTGAGATTGAGACTCCATCCATTGAGTCTATTCCTGTGGTGTCAGAATTTAGAGAAGTGTTTCCTAATGACTTGCCTGGTATGCCTCTAGATAGAGATATAGATTTCTGCATTGATTTAGAACCTGGTATGCGCCTCATTTCTATCCCTCCATATCGCATGACTCCGATAGAATTAAGAGAGCTTAAGGCTCAAATCCAATAACTTCTTGATAAATGATTTATTTGTCCTAGTGCTTCCCCATGGGGTGCTCCAGTTTTGTTTGTTAAGAAAAAAAAATAGTAGTATGAGAATGTGTATAGATTACCGTCAATTGCATAGGGTCACTATTTGAAACAAGTATCCTTTGCCTCGAATAAATGATCTTTTTGACCAATTGCAAGGTGCATCAGTTTTCTCTAAGATTGATCTAAGGTCTGGTTACCATCAATTAAAAATTAGGCATAAGGATGTGCCCAAGACGGCGTTTTGGACTCGCTATGGGCACTATGAATTCCTAGTTATGTCCTTTGGTTTGACTAATGCGCCTATAAATTTTATGATTTTAATGAATGGGGTGTTCAAACCATTTCTTGATTCTTTCATCATAGTCTTTATTGATGATATTTTGGTCTATTCGAAAAGTGAGGAGGAGCATGTTAACCATCTTCGTATTGTTTTGGACGTTCTTGGGAAACAAAGGTTGTATGCTAAATTTTCTAAGTGTGAAATTTGGTTGACTTCGGTAGCATTTTTAGGACATGTAGTTTCAAAAGAAGGGATAATGGTAGATCCTCAAAAGATTGAACCAATTAAGAATTGGGTTCGGCCTAGCTCCGTGACGGAAGTTAGGAGTTTTGTGGGGCTTGTTAGCTATTATTGTCGATTTGTGAAGAACTTTGCTTCTATTGCCACTCACTTGACTAATTTGACCAAAAAGGAGATACCATTTGAAGGACTGAAAAATTTGAGGAGAGCTTTCAAAAGCTTAAGAATCTCTTGACCACCGTACCTATTCTAGCATTACCGGTTGAAGGTAAAGATTTTATTGTTTATTGTGATGCTTCACATTCTAGTTTGGGTGCTGTGTTGATGTAAAATAAGAATGTTATATCTTATGCCTCGCATCAATTGAAGGTGCATGAGAGGAATTATCCAACCCATGATTTGGAGTTGGCAGCGGTAGTATTTGCTTTTAAGATCTGGCGGCATTACCTGCATGGTGTTAAGTGTGAGGTGTTTACTGATCATCGTAGTTTACAACATGTGTTCACTCAAAAGGATCTGAATTTGAGAAAGCGAAGGTGGATAGAGTTACTTAAGGATTATGATGTGACCATTCAATACCATCCGGGCAAGGCTAATGTGGTGGCAGATTCTTCGAGTCGAAAAGCGGTGAGATGGGTAGTTTAGCTTGCTTGAATGTATCCAAGCGAACTTTGGCTAAAGAAATTCAGACCTTGGAGTCTAAATTCATGCAATTAGGCATCTCAGAAAGAGGTGGGGTGTTAGCTAGTAT
Organism: Solanum acaule; assembly: GCA_036250505.1. Classification (NCBI taxonomy): domain Eukaryota; kingdom Viridiplantae; phylum Streptophyta; class Magnoliopsida; order Solanales; family Solanaceae; genus Solanum; species Solanum acaule. Next base: position 9,988 of record JAJOOR010028890.1, read on the forward strand.
TGAAGTAAGGGCCACATTCATTGAGGAGATCAAGGCCAAATAATTTGAGGATGAGAATTTGGAGGATCTTAGGAAGAAGACTGCAAATGGTAAGGCACAAGAGACCACTCTTGATGCGGATGGTGTGCTCAATTTTAAAGGGAGAATATATGTTCCTAGAGTAGATGACTTGATTGAGAAATTGTTGGCAGAGTCTCATGGTTCGCGATATTCTATTCATCCGGGTGTGACCAAGATGTATCGAGATTTGAAGCGAATTTACTGGAGGCCGGGCATTAAGAAGGATATAGTGGAGTTTGTGGCGAAGTGTCCAAATTGTCAACAAGTGAAGTATGAACATCAAAGGCCTGTAGGTTTGCTTCAAAGAATGACAATTTCGGAATGAAAGTGGGAAATGATAGCCATGGATTTTGTGGTTGGTCTTCCCAAGACTTTAGGGAAGTTTGATCCTATTTGGGTAGTGGTTGATAGATTGACTAAGTCAGTCCATTTTATTTCGGTAAGAATAGATTATAATGCTGAACAATTGGCTAAAGTCTATGTGAAAGAGATAGTGAGGTTGCATGGGTTGCCCGTCTCTATCATCTCAGACCGTGGTACCCAATTCACATCCAAGTTTTGGAGGAAATTGCATGATGAATTGGGCACACAACTCACTTTTAGTACAACCTTCCATCCACAGACAGACGGGAAATCAGAGAGGACTATTCAAGTATTAGAAGACATGTTGAGGGCATGTGTGATTGATTTTGGAGGGCACTGGGATAAGTTCCTACCTTTGTGTGAATTCTCCTATAATAATAGTTATCACTCCAACATAGATAAGGCACCTTTTGAGGCACTCTATGGGAGGGGATGTAGATCCCCAATTGTTCGTCGATTCAGGTACTACTTCATTCCTTTATTAACCTATTTTTCCTAAGTTTTGTCACTCGGGGATGAGTGATGGGTAAATTGGTATCTATTGTAACGACCTGTTCCCGTCATTATAGAAATGCCAATGGGCGGAAATTTGGGGCCGGAAAACTTTTTCGTAGTATTTGGATTTTCTCAACCTAGTCCAGATTTGGACGAAATCGTAGTCTTTAAGGTGTAGGAAAATCTGATAACAACCGGGTGAGTTAATTGTGATTTTGTTTACACAAGTAGTTTGATAACTCATTAAGGAATCCGTATGACTTTACGGAATTTAATTCAGGCGAGTAGAACTCCCAGAATCGATCTTAGCGTAAAAAGTATTTTCTGAGCGTCGTTGGTTAGATGTGTGTTGTGAAATGGGGATTTTGGAATTCTTTAAATAGCTCTCTATTTCATGCAATCCGCCTTGGCGGGGATTTTGGTCGCTTTGGAGGGGCTGCTTTAGCGGGGTGGTGGCCACTGTGGCGGGCCAGACGCGACTTAAAGTCGTCGTAAATAAACCCCTAAACGACCTTATTTGACACTTATCAAATTTAAAGCTAAGAAACGAACCCCAGACAACTCCTACTCGTTTTTCACCATTTTTGAGGCTACAAGTAAGCTTTTCACTCCCCGAATCCGTTTTTCGATCCGTAGAACGTAATAGAATGGGTGAATATTGATAGGGGAGGCTTTTTTTTATAGATTCTATGGTGGAAACAACCTTAATTTGGATAATTGGGATCATGAGTTTGATCTAGGGTTCATAGAATTGTTAGTAATTCAGGTAATTAATTTTTTTTATTGATTCCCGTATTCTATTGATTGTTTGTAGACCAAGAACAAGCTGAACGAATCCGAAAAGGGAATGATCAAGTTCCTTAGGGTTTCAAGTTTGTTTCGAGGTAGGTGATGGTTGTGATTCTATGATTGTGTGATGTATGTTTGTTCTTGCTTCATTATGATATTTGCATGTATTTGAATGTTGCATTATTGATCACACTTGATGTAAATGAGATAGATGAGTGATGATTGCCATGAAATCATGACTTAAATGTATGATCTTGAGGATGTACTTGTGCTTGTGATTGTGGTGTGTTAAATGGATCGGTTGCCACATTTCGGCATAACTAACTTGGATCGGTTGCCACGTTCTGGCATAATTATGGGATTGATTGCCACATTCCGGCATAATCATTGGATCGGGTACCACGTTCCAGTATGCTAACTGTTTGGGTTTGGGTTCCATGAGAGGACCAATGATTTGATATAATTGTGTATCTTGAGAAATGTGAAGTTGTTCGTTGTTAGTAAATGTTGATAATATTGTATACGTTCGATATATGCATGTGATTATATTGTTGTGATGACTTATGTATGTTGCACTTAGTGGGATAGCCGTGTGATCCTACCAGTACACTGTGGTTGTGTACTGAAAATGCACTTGCTCTTATTTTTGTTGAGTACAGGGCATCTTCAAGCGGCTACTGACAGACCTCGCTTAGGAGATCAGTGATCGTTTGAATTCAAGGGTGAGCCAATTCTTCCAGGCTGCCATGGGTTCTCTTTCGTCTATGTCCACCATTTCCGGACTTAGACTATGTTCTATTAGTTATTAGTACATTAGTTGGGGGTTTCATCCCTTCCTGTTTGGACTTGTTGAACTTTAGATGTGTTGGTTCATTGACTTTCAGGTTCTAGGTTATTTCTTCCGCATTGTTTAGTTCTTGTTAGATTTTTGTTGGAGTTTATGGGAACTCCCTATTTATTTCCTTAACATTTAACTTCCTTCCGTAATTTAAATGCCTTAGTTTTGGTTTAATTGCTTGGTTTGAGTTGTAGTAGTGGTTCTCCCACCGGAGAGTTAGTGTGGATGCCAATCACGACGGTCTGAGTCATAACAAACTTTTTGTGCAACTATATTTTCCTACAAATAGGTATTATAGTTTCTAAAAATACATGACTGCTACACCGCAAATGACAAAGTGATCACATCAGTTTTGCCGCATTGGGTAACATAGTAAAATTGTCGTGTTTGAATTGTGCTAAAATGTAGGTCATAACAAACTTTTGTGCAACTATATTTTTAATCGAGTTGGGGTCTATGAATTAGTAATGCGGCGCCGCGTGTGGACAAGCAACTAAATCACTTCCTCTATATATGCATCACTTTCTGGAAAAAGATTATTTGATAAAGGGAAAAACGTTTTGATATATCCCTCAATTTTGTGATTTAGAGTTGATATATCTCTCGTTATACAAATGACTCACATATATCTTTACACATTTTATTTTATTTTTACTTTTTGTAATGACGACTAATTTAAATTTATTATTTTGATGGTCAAATTTATTTATGTTTCACTAATTTTCTTGTAAATTTTACTATAGATGCCCCATTTTTTTAATTTTACAAATACAAAAACTAAAGTATAATATAACATATGGAAGCTTTTTTTGTAACGGTAAGGGTATATGTGAGTCATTTGTATAACGGTAAGGGTATATATGAGCCACTTTCATAACGAAGGGTATATCAGCTCTAAATGACAAAGTTAAGGAGTATATCAGACCCTTTTATCTAAATTTTAGCTCTCTTTTTTGCATTTTTTAAATTTTATTTCAGTTCGATTATCAGTAAATCTTGAAAATTTATCTTTCTTACTAAATAAAATAACATAAATTCCTTCTTTTTCTCTTTGAAAACGCACATCAGAGTAAGCTTGGATACCAAATAAATAATTAAATTACAATCTTATCATCTAATTTTGCCCCTGATGACTACGCAGGAGCCAAACAATAAAATTGTGTTATTTTTCAAAATTTTGTATTTATATTTTCACTGTTCATAGGTATAATTTCTTGATAAAATATTATAAACATGATAAAAATAAGTATTATGTATTCAAGAAGTAAAGAAAATCGTAATTTTAATTTCAAAATAGTGGACTCTCATATTGCACTAATATGAGTTATCAAATTACATTTTATATTGATTTCGTTTTATTTGTTTGTAATTACTTTATCCGGTTAATTAATTAATTTATTTGTCTTATTTTCTCAAAAAACATATTTTAAGAAGAATGTATACCATTTTTGGTAACATTTTAGATTTAACTTTCTATATGACATGTTTAAACCACAAGATTAAATGACATTTTGGTAGATTTTACATATATTTAGAATAAAACCATAAAATTCAAAAAGTCACTTTTACTTTCTTAAACTTCATATCAAATCAAATCATACCAGCAAATTAAAATAAAAAAATATTCAAACAAAATCAAGAAAAGTTTTAAGGGATATTTTTTCATAATTATTGTAATATATTATTATGCTGTAATAATAATGCTTGCATTGAATTTTAAGAAAATAGCTTCCAATAGTTTTAAAAATTATTCACATAAATTATTTAATCATGTGTTTAGAAACTTAAATAATTGATAGACAAATGTAGACAATGCATTTAAATATTAAAACCATGTGTAGTGGCTAGTGGGTATGTTAGCAAAAAAAAATAAAAAATACTTCCTCCGTCTATTATTAATCCATTTTCTTTGTCTAATATTAATCAGCCATTTTCTTTTTTATATACATGTTAAGAAATTATAAATACGAAGATAATTTTATTAATACATCTCTTAAAAACTTCTTAAAAGTTTTACAAATAAATGTGAAAACTTTAAAAAATAATAGCACCAAAAAAATCCTTATGATGAAGTAGAAATGTTGACAGCTTGCTCTTTGTACGCTTTTAAAGTAATTATAAATATAAATATTTTCATTAAATCTAATCTTTTAATTATATTTAAACTAGTTATGTGTTTTATTCATTATAATAAAAATTAATAATGGATGAACTTTAAAACTTTATGATATTTGAAATTTTACAAACAATTAATTTTAAAGATAAAACTTTTTTAAATTAATTTTATCTTGAATTTATAAACTAATAAGTACTTAAAATAATTTATTTTCATAATGTGTACAAGTTATATGAGATGGAGGGAGTATCAAAGACTCTAGAGTTATATAAAGAAAGACTGTCCACTTATCATTCCCAATATTTTAGGAGAGAGGAAATAATAATTTTAATCCTTTAAGCTATGAGATTAACTGTCATCCATTGACAGTAGCTAAGAAAATTATATCGTTAATTTATTTTTAGAAATATAGTAGAGATTAACTATTGTTCATTATCAGTGGACATTAGTTAATCTCTTAAGTTAAAATTTTAATTTTGACAGTATTAGATTAAATATATTTAATCTTCAATTAATTGAGTATATGATTTTAATCCGATGGCCGTAATGATATTTTAAAATTTAATCAAGCCATTTTAAAATAAAGTAAATAGAAAGGACCTAGAATACACTTTAACTATTGGTAGTGATACAAAATTATCCTCTGTCCACCTATTGCCCTTCAAATACCCTAACATTTACCTTAAGGTCTCATATTACTCTTCTTTTTAATGGCCCCTAATTTAAACCCAATTAATAAATTAATTAATGATGTGACACTCATCTATTAGTCACCGTATAATTAACCTAAAATAATTTAAAAATTCACCCATTCACAAATCAAATCCCAATTAAAATGTCTCCACCCAATTTTCAATCGAGATTTTATCCTTTGTTACGTGATTTTTCTAATGAAGGTATAAATTTGCACAACAACTTACTACCCAATATATATGACACATTTGTATAGCTGTAAAATGTGTCTAGTGTAGGTGGTTGATAATCTAAAATAATGGTACAATTATCTTGGTCAATTTAATTTGGAGATGGATATATTTTTAATAGTTTAAAATTGATGTCATGTGTAGGTGGTTGATGAGCTGAAATTATGCTTGATTTTTAAATGTGTTTGTATATTATGGAGTTTGAATAGAAAAACAAATCATCCAAAGTTGTCTCCTTTTTTTCCTCCTTGCAATTTTCATGAAGGAATTAATGCTTTGAGCTTATGTCACGTTACCTCTTTGATGTGTTTTTTTGATTGGCACATACTATGAATTGTGGTGCAGTGGTGGTGGAACTGCTTCACCCTTAACCAGAGGTTTCGGGTTTGAGTTCTGGGTATGGAGAAAATTTTGTTGGGGGGGGGGGGGGGGGGGGGGGGGGGGGGGGGGGGGGGGGGGGGGGGGGGGGGGGGGGGGGGGGGGGGGGGGGGGGGGGGGGGGGGGGGG
>JAJOOR010028891.1:0-10136 GCA_036250505.1 Solanum acaule
TTCTCATGGCAAAGCTACTAAGGATCGTGGCAAAGCTGTTAAGGATCAAGGTGAAGGTGTAAAGGAATACGATTTACCTCAACCTGTTTAAATCTGTTGAATCCTTCTCTTCTTTCTGCGTATACCCCCCTTGCTTCGCACTGCCTCTCTTTCTTCTCTATCTATTCAAATTGCTTTCTTCCTTTATTATTGTTGTACGCTGATTTCCCAATCCCTACTCCCTGCTCTCTTTCTTCTTCTTTTTTCCGTTAATTTGCTGCAGCCCTTCGCTGCTTTGGGCCTTTAGCCCACTATTCTCTCTTTTTTTAAAAACAAACCAACAATCTGCCTCTCCTTTTAAAAAAAAAAAAAACAAAATCAAAAGACAAAAATGACCTTACTTCAATGTAGGGTATAACAGTCACAATTTATGGGCAAGTGTGCAGACACTCGATTAGGAACCCCTGTTTAAGCTAGCTACTTCAAACTAAGTACTTTAGTCATTCGCGACTGAAGTTGAAAATCCCCGTCCAAAGTTACAAATTTTACATGAAGTTTAGCATATTGCTTGTTTAAGAAAATTTCAGATATTTTTGTGTCAACTTAACTTCAGACATACGCGATTGAAGTTTGGACATTTATGCCTAAACTTTTAGACATTGCTCGATCCACTGATATTCATTTCCCTTTTAAACTCATTGTCTTGATAAGAAACTGTAACATGAATGTCTTGAGTTTTCACTATCAACTCACTCTTAAGTCTCTGAACGAAATGCCATTTGATTGCGGAAAAACAAGAAGAAGAAATTTGCGAATATTTTTATACAATCTAGTTGAACAATGTGCCTTTTCTCGATTTCTGTCATTAATTGGAATATTTTCAAAGAGATTAGTAGTTTTTAACTAATTTACGTATATGTTTCTGATCCAAGTTTTTCAATATATGCATAATAATACATTGATCTTTGCTTATTCGAAAAACATGCTGGAAAAATACACATCAATTCAATAATAGACACTGCATTACATATAAATTATACAATACATTGCTAAGAATTACTAAAAATACATTTTACGCAACAAAAGCAAAAGGGGTAAAAAAACATCACGTGTGGTACGTAGAGACCTATAAAGAAATCAATTAATACAGTGGGAACTACGATATAATTAGTTGGATGGAGGAGGTGAAAGTGTTGGACAAATAATATTCATGAATCAGTAATAGACACTGCATTGGATAAACACAAATGACATCAATGTATATAAATGATACAGTACATCGTCAAGAATCACAAAAGATCAAAATAACAATGTGGCAAGAAAGGTAAAAATCACGCGGTTGGAAGGTGCAAGATTAGTTGGATGGAGGAGGTGAAAGTGTTGGAATGGTAGGAATTGCAGGAATTTTGGGAAGTGATGGCATGTTGGGCAGAGGATTCGTTGTTGGCATTGGAGGCAGAGTCATTTTCGGGACGACAGAGGGCAATGTGGGCAAAGAAGGTAAAGGTGAATTAGCTGTTGGAAGAGTTGGTAAAGATGCAACACTTGGTAATGGAGGCAATGTTGTGGGCAAGTTTGGAATATTAGGCAATTGTGGCATTGTTGGTTGAGGCAATGACGGGATCGTAGGCAAGTTGGGAAGTTGCAGTAGGCCACGAGCAGCATGACTTGTCGATATGCTTGATAAGGACAATAAAGCTACGATCAACAAGAGGCCGGTTGAGCAGTTGCTTGAAGCAGCCATATTTGTTGTAATTTGCAAGATTGCTTTGTTTTTTGGGAAATGAAGTTAAGGATATAAGTTGGAAATTTGAGTGAGTTTGATCATTTTCTAAAGGGGTATATATAGGGAAAGTAGTTGAAAAACTAACAAGATTAGTGTATGAGGTATTTGGTGTGAAAGCATAACAACTCTATTGTTCTTAATTTTGCTATATAATACTAGTGACTGTTTTCTGTTGATTCTTCCAATGTTGTTCAACTACTTAGGAAATATGTTTGCTAGCCTAATAATTAAATGCTCAAATAACTAATCTGCTCAACAATATTTTGAAGTTCAACACATTTGGTTAAACAGTCAACAAGGAAACCAAGTTTAGGGAAGAGTCTTTTTTCACATGGACCGATCGTTGTTAGGTGAAAGTTTATCCGCACTGAGTGTTTACACAAAATCAATTAATGTAACACATACGTCTTGCATATACACTTTTTTAGCACTTAACTATGGTTAAGTGATATGCATTTTTACTTTGACAACTGTTGATTCTTAAGGTTAATTGTTTAGTTAGGTGTAAACATCTAAGTATTTCACCAAATCAATTTCCTCAAACCAACATTCAAGAAGGTTAACTAACACCTAACATCTCATCCAATTATGCATATAGTCCTAAAGAACTTCCCCTATATAAACCCTATCGAGATGATTAAACTCAAATCAACTCAAAACACAACATAATTTCCTTGTAAAACAAAGCCATCTAAACAAATTATACAACAATGGCGCCTTCTAGCAATTGCTCAATCCTCTTCGTGATCATAGCATTATTGTCCTTATCAAGCATCACCACAAGTCATGCTGCTCGTAGCCTACTGCAACTTCCAAACTTGCCAACGATCCCCTCATTGCCTCAGCCAACAATGCCACAATTACCCACTATTCCCAATTTACCAACAGCAGCCACATTGCCACCATTGCCAAGCGTTGCATCTTTGCCAACACTTCCAATAGCTAGTACACCATTGCCATCTTTGCCTACGTTGCCCTCTGTCCCGAAAATGACTCTACCTCCAATGCCTGCCAATATTCCTCTTCCTAACATGCCATCACTTCCAAACATTCCCACAATTCCAACACTTTCACCTCCTCCATCCAACTAATCTCGCGGATTCCAACACTTTACCTTTCTTACCACATTGGTCTTTACCATTTGATGTTTTTCCTGTTCGTTTTTCATTTTTGGCTCTTAATCTTTTTTATTTATAACGGCGTATCTTATCATTTGTACTCTATATATATATATGAGTGTTGTGTGTTGATTATACAGAACAAAAGACTTAGTATTACTGCGATGCAGTGTTTATTCTCTTCGGTTATACATGTGTATTTATCCAGTATATCAAATATCAACCTGAATTGCATTTTTCGAACAAATTGGATCATAACACATAATTTTTTTGAAACTAATTCGATCATTAATTAAAAGAAATCGAGCAAAGAAGTTTAACATTATATTGAAAAACAATATATTTTCGTGTGCATTAGTCTTCGTTCCTAAAAAATGAATCATCATTATTGATGTTGTAACCTAACTATCGCGTCCATGTGAAAGGATAAAACACTATGCAGGGGAGTAAAACTCTCCTATGAGCTTGCTTGCATTGCCTGTTTGAAGTCCGTATAACGGAGAAGAACTTTGATAGGCTAACAGTCAACATAAAACTAACTAATTGAAGATAAATATCACCATACAAATATAGCATGAGCAAATGATCAAACTGTAGCGTTGGTCAAAACCATGTGTATTTGTTTTAAGAAATTCATAGAATATGTACAAAATTATTGAATTTAGAACCCGATAACTTAAAAAGTACTAGTATCTCAATACTCAAATGTGTAATCTTCAAATTCTGGCTCCACTTCTGATTTTCTGTTGTGACTACTTCCTAAAAGGGAAAGAACCCGAACATATAAAGAGGAATACTACTTGTGAGTTTAGTATTACTTTTTTTTATCTCTCTAACGAGCATATTGTTTCTTCGAGTTAATGGTTAAAAAACACACCTGACTAACTATTATTTTTTTGCGAGTTTCATACCTCAAATATCCATTATTCCATTTACCTATCTAAACTACAACTCCCTTTGTATTAAAGACACCTCGGCTGAGTTAGCCAAATATTTGTTCCCAATCAATAACACGTATTTGACCAACTCAGCATTGAGGTGTCTTATAATACAAATGGAGTGATAGTTTAGGTAAATAAAGAGAACAATGTATAGTTAAGGCAAGTGTCTATTTCAACTCATAAAATAAAACTATAGATTATCTCAACTAACGAAAAAGTGATAGTTTACATGTTTTTTTTTTACCGTTAACTATATTTCTTTTGAGGACTAAAAAAAAATTGTTGAGTTGATTAGTTATTTGACCATCATTAATTAGACAATTAGCAAAGATCTCCTAATGTGATTAACTGTTCACCCCACCTATATACCCACCCACCCACTCCCACTCCCACACCCACACCTTTTTAATGATATTTCAATGAAATTATGCGTTTAGTGTTATAGGATTTCAAGTTAATTAATGGACCTTTTAAATACATAAACGTGTCAATCTTTCTGGGACTAACTAGAAAGGAAAGTTAAGTCATAACTTTTGCTCATGTTGTCCTTATTGAAAGACCCAAAATTTAAGGGGCAAAAATAAAAGACCACCCCAAAATATGGGCATTCATGTGAATGACCGTAGTGCAGTCACATAAATTGAAACAGAGGAAGTAGTAAAAACTGATTTCTCTGATTGCTATATTTATTATTAATTCAACAAATATGGTTGATCCAAACTTCATCTATATATAACTACTTCCATAAGATTATTGACTCAAAAAGTTTGTGCATTTTCCTTAATTAACTAACATTTAGGAAGTTGAACTAACAAATTAATTAATAGAGTTGTCATACAATCCTTCTGATTTCCCTATATATACCCCTTTAGTAAAATGATCAAACTCACTCAAACTAAAACAGAACTTGTAACTTCTATTACTAACATAATTTTCGCGAAAAAAAATAGTAATTGATCAAATTATCGACACAATGGCTGTTTATAGCAATTCCTCAATCCTCTTCGCGATTGTAGCATTGTTATCCTTTTCAAGCATCACCACAGGTCGTGCTGCTCGTAGCCTACTGCAACTTCCCAACTTGCCTACGATCCCCTCGTTGCCTAAACCAACACTGCCACAATTGCCTAATATTCCCAACTTCCCTGCAGCATTGCCACCATTGCCAACACTTCCAACAGCAACACCATTACCATCTATGCCCACATTGCCTTCTGTTCCGAAGATGACTCTGCCACCAATGCCTTCACTTCCCAACATGCCTGCAATCCCAGCTATTCCAACAGTTTCACCTCCTCCATCCAACTAATCTTTCGGCTTCCAACTGCGTGATTTTTACCTATTTTACCCTACTAGTCTCTACTGCGTGTTTCTTTGCTTTTTCTTTTGTAATTTTCATCTTTTATGTGATTCTCGACGATGTATTGTATCATTTGTACTATTCTGAGTGATATATATTGATTTATGTCATTTTTGTTAATCCAATGCAGTGTCTATTACTATTCATGTGTGTTTGTCCAGTTGTGACCTCGAGTTAACACTACAATAGTATCTGAGTTCATAGTTTAGTAGGTTTTTAAACCTATATAGGATCTGAGCAAAAACTATTGTGTTCACATGAACCTATATCAGGGCATCTCTATCAGCCTCTGGCTTGCAGAGCATTTTAAATTGCCCAAACAGGTCATTATATTGCAAGAACTAGTCGAAATTTTCCAGGGAAAGTGTCATCATCAGCTAAGATTATTGTCATTATTCTTCGTTTTTATTGTGATGAATTTTCAGGATATGTTGGAGCATTTTAGCCATCCCATTTGATGGATCGTTCATCTATAAATCAACATAAGTTGTTCGTCTTTGGCATAAATCACTACAAAATCTTCCTACCTTATTATAGAGTATTGAGTTTGATGAGATACGCGAGTCCAAGGTGAGAGACCTGGTCGGTAATAGACTTAAAGCTAGTTGAAGAAGCTAAAATGAAAACTAAAACAACAAAGGATTTTACGTGGAAACCTGCTTGCTCAAGGGAGGAGAAAACCACGACTTATCACACAGATTATTTTCAAGCAACAAGTGAATACAGACTCCAAATACACATACAAAGATTAAACTCTTAAGATTAAACTCTTAATCTCACCACCTGTAATAACTCTATTACAAGAAGAGCCAAAGGAATACCTCTATTGCACACTATATTAACTAACTCTAATTAATATAGACTTTGATCACACACAACATAGTTAACTCTAACAATACTCATTGTTTGTTGTAACAGCTAAGACTGAATGCGTTTCTTTATAGCTTTAGAAACGGATCTTACAAGTTCAACACAACACAAGCTTCCAGTAATAACCCACACTTGATAACTCTATCAGATCCCTAGAGATTCTTGAAAGCATAAGTTCTTCAGAGACAAAAATCGCCTTTTTGAGTGTGTATGTGTAATGTCTTGACTAGGTTGTTTTTATCAAATGAGGATATATTATCCTCTGAGTAAAACAACCTAGTGTTCTCCTATTGGACGAGTGGCAGCCTTTACAGTTGTTCACCATTCGACCATGGAGACATGCTCAACCATGGAACCAAGTCCCATAGTTTGTGAGTATCAGCAAAACCTTGAAATACAACAGAGTTTTTTTTTCTTAATGAATCTTTATAAGTTTTTGTGCTCTTAGTATATCAGAAGAGCTTGTTGAATCCAAAGATACATATGTATCGGATGAAATATCTCTAAGGACAATGTCTTTGACACGCCTCAAACTTTCAAGAATTTCCTATAGTTTTCGTGATTAAATATATTTTTTTCGTAAGATTTTCAACAAAAACCATTAAAATGTGTAACTTCTTTCGCCAAATAAGATGACAATGGCATTTAACTCTTCATTTAAATTCAATCTCATTCTTGAAAGAATTCAAGGAAAGGTAATACATTACTATAGAGAGTAGGAATCCACACAAGTCTTATTCGTGAACATTCAATATCTCCCTCGAGCTGCTAAAGAATCGAACCAATCGGATAAATAAAATTGGGAAGATAAATTTCAGAATCAGAAAGAAGAAGAAAGGCATAGGCTGACTTAATACATGAACAAATAACTTCTCATTTTACTCATAGTAACATGAATCACATGAATTTATAGCTACATAAATGTATATGGCATATTGCATATCACAAATTTCAAATATCTTCTTTTTTTCCCTTAAACCTACCATCACATAAAATGGGACAGAGCGAGGGAGCATAGTTTGGTTATATCCAGTCAGTCCAATGGCGGACATGAAACTATTGGATGCTCATACACTGATGCACCAATTGTTGTTCATTGAAACAAATATATTTACATTACAAAATTAGTAAACGTAAAAGAAATATCGTCGAATATATCAGTTAGTTAGTTTTGTATCAAAAATGGTTGATCCAAACTTCATCCATATATTTGACTTACAAAATGTGTGCATTTCCCTCAAATTAAACATTTAGGAAGGTGAACTAACAATTAATAGAGTTATCATATGCTTCTACACCAAATAATCAAATTCCCTATATATACCCCTTTAGAAAATGATCAAATTCACTCAAATTAAAATAGAACTTCCAACTTGCATCCTCAAAAATTGCAAATTACAACAAATATGGCTGGTTCCAACAATTGTTCATTAATCGTCTTGTTGATCATAGCATTATTGTCCTTATCAAGCATCACCACAAGTCATGCTGCTCGTAGTCTACTGCAACTTCCTAAGTTCCCTAGCATGCCATCGTTGCCTCAGCCAACTATGCCACAATTACCTACTATTCCCAAATTGCCCGCAACATTGCCACCATTGCCAAGTGTTGCATCGTTTCCAACAGCTAATTCACCGTTACCATCATTGCCTACACTGCCCTCTGTTATCCCGAAAATGACTCTGCCTCCAATGCCTGCGAATCCTCTGCTCAACATGCCTTCACTTCCAAACATTCCCGCAATTCCAACCATTCCTACACTTTCACCTCCTCCATCCAACTAATTATATCGTAGTTCCCACTGTATTAATTGATTTCTTTATAGGTCTCTATGTACCACACGTGATGTTTTTTTACCCCTTTTGCTTTTGTCGCGTTTGTTATACCCCATTTTAACTAAGGTCAAATTAGTGTACAACATATTGGTAATTTCCAAATAATTAACTAAAGAAGTCGCCACCTAATTAATTACGGTGAATTAGGACACATACTATTTGACTAAATAATACCAAAATGACTTCAATTAAATGATCTACTAAACTTAAGATTCTAGGTAAGGGTTCTAATTATCCTAAAGGGAAGGGATAAGGCATCCTTTAAGATTCGTTAAAAATACGATTACCGACCAAACTTAGGTTAATTAGAGAGAAAATAAAATAACCATTAAAAGCTAAGAAAAAACTAGTATTAATTAAATCATGGCAAGTTAACCCTAAAAAAAGTTTAAGTATAAAAACCTTAAAATATACTAACTTTATATATAAAGATCTAAAGAATGAAATAAAACAACCATCTAACTTTAGAGGTTTTAAATTAGTTTACACTTGATTTTTTAACGAGAAAAAGGAGTTTGAATGAAATATGCATAATTTGTTATCTTCAAAATAGCTGGCCAAGTCAAATACTTTTTGTTTAAGAAAGAAAATCTTTTTATGAAATTGAATTAACAAGGAAATCTTAAAGCTAAAGACAACGAAAATATATTTTGCCTTGATAAAAAATAAAAGTTTTTATCCAATTGAAAGCCTTTTATCTTCAAATTTGCCTACTCAAAATCCCAAAAAAGAGTTGTGTTTAAAGCTTTAGACATATCAACATTTATAAAGTTAACATTTTTAAAGTATAAACAAAGACGTACAAATCGCCCCTTTTAAATTCTCAAAATAACTCACTTTAGAGTTAAAATATTTACACTTTTGTTTTTAATTTTAACAAAGGTTTGTGGAAAGTGTTAGAAAAGTTGTATTTCAAACCTTAGTTTATCAAAAAGTACAATTTAAGGGTTGATACATATTCATTATAAAAAAGGGTCCAACTTCTTTGCAAAACAAAGCTTTCTCAAACTAACAAACAAGTTAAGCAACAAAAAGAACTTAATTTAAAAGTCATTGTTCTAAGCCAAATTAATATATTAAACCCAATATCTAGAGGAGGGGAAGGTGAACTACTAGGTTTGCTTAAGTTCTTAGTTAATTAGTTTGCATAAGTTCAAATATAAATTGAAACAGAACATAAATATAGGTGCCAAAAGAAAGTATAAAATGTTAGTCAAAGATAACAACATATATGCATGCATAAAAAATATAAAGCTTTGAGATGAGGAGGAAGTGCGGGATTTTCTTTTGGAATGAATGAATCATTCTAGACATGAGCTAAATGCAAGATAGGTCGCTTCTCTAATTTGGTTAGAGATGGAGTCATGTTACAACTCCATACGCGCCCCCGAGTGTACATGTAAATAAAAAGAAAGTAAAGAGGAGATTAGTGAGACGATTCAACTTTAAACGATAGTAAAAATCAAATATAGAACTAAGCAAAATTATACAATGTATATATTATTACAAACACAAGATATGCAAGCGTCAAATAAAATACTCATTAGCTATTGAAGACTTCTGAACCAACTAAAAAATAGCTAAATCATAAAATATATATATTGAACATAAGCTAAACCTCAAATTCTTCATATTCAACTAGGAAGAAATGATATCAAACAGGCTTCCATGCATATCTCTAATAGAATATAAAAGAATAAAAACTTATACTCATATAACGTGAACAATGAGGCTACAACCATGGCTCTTTTGATATTGATTTCTTTATACATAGCCAACACATAATATTTTTAAAAAAAATAAAAGAAGAAAAGAAACAAAGAGATTATACACTAACAGAGAGTTAAAAGAAGGCTTAAGCTCAAGTTTTACATATAGCTACATGGGGGAAATCACATGCAGTGTGAGATAATGATATGCTAACATTTATCACTTAATTTCTAATTATGCCAAAATAGAAGCTATATCCTTTAGATATACTTTTACATAACAATACACGAGCTGTAATTTTATAATATAAAGACACCAAATGAAAAATTAACTAATAACCAAAACTGATTTCATGTGAAACTAAACAGAACCATTCTTTCATTCACAACATCTAAAACGTAAAACATTTGAATGTCGAACAAGAAGGGTCTAGCAACTAACAACTTTGAAACCAACTAAAAAATAGATTAAAACAATAACATCTTTCTCAAGCTTAAGATAAACTAAAAAAAAGCTTTGAGTTTTATATAATATTTT
>JAJOOR010028892.1:0-12398 GCA_036250505.1 Solanum acaule
AATGATCATAATTTAAAAGTACTAAATCATGCTAAAATAAGTTTAATAAGTATTAGTTACATGACTAAATATTAAAGGAAATTAAAATTAGATTATGTATTTGAATAAACCAATGTAAAACCATAGAACAAATATTCAATATTATTATCATTCTTAGTGTTGAATTGTTTATTTTTTTTGCTTTAGTATTAATTTAATTTTAATTTAAGCTTTATTATAATTACCAATATCTGTGGACTATAATCTTTATTGAACCATTTAAAATTCTAAGTTTCAAACTTGAAATAATAATATATTAAAAGATAAAAACTAAGAAAAAGTATAAGAAATATTTAAAAATTATATCAAAGTAAATATTTTTATGTATAAAATAAAATTTTAACATTATATATATAATGTCGGATTGGTTTGGTCTCGGGTTGATTTTTTTTAGTTAAAACCAAACCAACCCAAATATAGTCGGGGGTTTTTTTCCACCAACCCAAGTCAAACCAACCACTAGTCGGGTTTTTTTCTCAATTTGCAGTTTGATTCGGTTTTCGATTTGGTTTTGTACACCCCTATATCTCAACATGCCTTTGTTCTCTATTTAGGCAAGACACTTGAAGTTTGTGGTGTTGAGTTAATACTAAAGCCCTAAAAGGAGACAGAGTCATGTGAGGGTCACATTTTAGTTTTAGGTATTAAAGGAGAAACAAACTTGTAAGCAAGGCAAAAGATCCTACTTTTTAAGCAATGAACAAGAAACTACAAATACGAACGGACGATAAGACAACGCTGTTACCTACTAACCTTCTATACTCCGTGTACTCCATACCCTTCAAAAAAATGTCAAAAATTTTCATTTAGACACAACAATTGAGGCCATAACTACTATCAGAATAACAAAATAAACCAGTGACTTAACCAGATCATTCACAAAATTCAATCAATAAAATTAGATAATAGAACTAGTACTCCTTACATTTACTCATACAAGGAAAATTGTTAACTCTGTTATAGTATACATTCCTTCAAAGACAAAAAAAAACAGCTCAACTTCAACAAATACACTGAACATCATCACATGGCAAATAATTAAACAAGTTAAAGTCATTGTGTTCAGATACCAGCTATAGCCTGTCTTGTTGTACAAGAACTAAATTCTTTCACATGTTTTTACTTACACTCTACAACATATTGAAGTGGCTTCAATGCTTGGAGTACTGCTGAAGGACATCAAAGTAGTTTGGGAAAGTTTTCCGCGTACAGCCAGGGTCATTGATGGTGACTGGAACATCTGCACAAGCAGCAAGAGAAAAGGACATGGCCATCCTGTGATCGTCGTAAGTATCAATTTCGGTCACATTTAATTTCTCCGGTGGGGTGATTATGCAGTAGTCAGGTCCTTCTTCAACAGTTGCTCCCAACTACAATTTTCATGCAAAAAGGTAAGAGTAGGGGAAAAAAAGAAAGAAAATGGAAGGAAGTTGAGGATAATTTCTACAAGTTTACCTTCCTAAGTTCTGTGCATATGGCGATCATGCGTTCAGTTTCCTTGACTCTCCAACTAGCAACTGATAAGAGAGAAGAGAGCACAATAAAGAAAGATGGAAGAACAGGAAAAAGAGAAAGGAAACACCCTGAGAACATTATGGTCTGCTCAAATAAAAATGCTGCTTAAGGTTAATATTTAAGCCATTGCTTTATGAACTTAGCCAGCAAAACTATAATATAGATCTTTATCCGCGTAAGCTCTTCATAGATGTGAACAATTGAACTTGTTTTAGGATCCTGTACATTTAACAAAAGAATAATGTACATACCTATTTGCAATATAAAGACAATCAGACTTCAGCGACATATATATGTCGAGCCTTATTTAAAGCTTGCTGAACACGTAAACTACACACTTGGAGAGAAAACATCAGAAACTTCTCCATTTTGTGGAGGTTTCTTAAATTTCACTATCACAGAAAAAACACAATTTCTAGAGTCCAGATCTATACCTTGATGCATGTGCAATCAAATCTCATGCATACGTAACAGGTCACCAACTAATTTATATTGAACTTACGTCTGAGGTTTCCATATTAACATGTTATTTTTTTGGTGTAAAGAAGATGGTATAGAAGAAGTAGAACAGTTGGTAGATTTCCTAGGATCTATGTAATTATGGATTTAGCTTGTAACTTTTTGGAGGTAGCCAGCATACCCTTAATGCTGAAGAATACAACTTTAACTTTATCAAAAAAAAAGAAGAGGGTGAGCCCATCCTAATTTGATAGACTAATTACAAAAGACATACCAAAGATGGATGAGTTCACTTCTTTCTTCTTGCAATACCTAACCCAGCCTCAGAAGATACATATTTCTAAAACCACTTTGCTATAAACTAGTTATGTTTTATTTCCGGTGTACTCTTTTCTATAAACGAGAAACTCCCAAGGCATGGCCTGAAACTTGGTGGATATTTCCAGCTTATATTTTGTACTTAATTATGCAAGAAAATTATCGTAAGACTTTGGATATAGCAGCATAGTGCATCTGATCCCACTCAGCTAATTAAATATGAACAAATAAAAAGAAAACTTCAAATTCGATCTGATTGTCAGAAAGCAAAGCTAGCCATACCGTCTCTTATAGCAGTTGGACCATCAGCAAAAAGTGCAACTACAGCAAGTGTCATGGCGACATCAGGCATTTTATTCATGTTCACATCAATGGCACGCAAATGCTTCCTTCCAGAAGAATTCCTTGGAGGTCCTTTGACTGTGACGCTATTCTCTGTCCACGTAACTTCTGCTCCCATTTTCTCAAGAACCTCAGCAAATTTGACATCCCCCTTCATGAAGGCAAACATAAAGACACAAATAAAATATTTCAGCTATAACATTGAAAGTCATCTCAATGCGGTCCTCGATTTGTGTGCTACTGTAAAGTGTAAAGAATGTATCATACACATAATATTTATTAAGGACTAACAAAACCCAAACTTGTTGATGGACAAGATGTGAGTATACATAAGCATGCTACCACAAAGTCAACACGGAAAGATCAAGGAGAAGTTCAGCATACCAACCCCCTCCCCTGGCTCAAAATGGCATGAGAAATACCTGTAAACTGCTGGTCCCACAACCTTCAACAGTGATGGTTCCACCTGTGACAGCTGCACCAGCCAAGAAGTAACTAGCACTTGAAGCATCACCTTCCACATAAGCTTTTCCAGGAGACCTAATATTTCATCAATCTTTACGTCAGATGTTTTTGGTGATAACTTTACAAGCCATTAGAATGACCAAAAACAAACTTACTTGTATTTCTGACCTCCTCGGACAGAAAACCTGTCCCAGCTACTATTGTGCTCCACAGATATACCAAATCGCTCCATCAACTTCAATGTCATTTCGACATAAGGTACAGATATTAGTTTGTCAATGATTTCAATCTCCACATCTCCTAAAGCCAGTGGAGCAGCCATAAGCAGAGCAGTCAAGTATTGGCTGCTAATAGATCCAGACAGCTTCACCTAAAAGATAGTCAAGAAAGAATAGCTAAAGCACAAACTTCTGCATTATAAGGGTATTCTATGCTACGGAAACAAAAAAGAAAGAAACTGACAAGTAAGTATTGAACCACAAATAACATAAGAATCAAGATTCATCGTATCAACAACATACCCAATGTGATCCCACAAGTGGGGTGTACGCAGACCTTACCCCTGCTTTTGTGGGGTAGAGAGGTGGTTTCCAATAGAGGATTCATCGGTACATTCACAAAAGAAAAAAAAATAAAAATCTTCTTAAAAGAAGCTAACTAATGAACCAAGGGCAACATAAGAATCAGGATTCATGGACATGTTCGAGGCAAAATTAATAGTTCTTCTCTTTTGTAGCTGCAGCAAGTCCCTAAGGAAAAGCTAAATAGGAGAAACTTTGGCAGAACAAGTAACTCAAACAATTGGTAAAATTTTCCCTTTGTTTTAGGACTTCTTAAGAGGACTGAAACATAAAGATGTGATGCAGGGAATGGCAGGCAAAAGAGACCATTCCAGAACACTGTAATAGCAATAGACAATTCATTAAGTAATATTGTTGGTCCTACCCATACCAGTCCTTGAGGATTAGGGTTATTGCTTAGCTTCTTCCTTGTTTTAGGCAAGTTTTATTATTTGAATCATCATTGGTTTAGGATGTGTTTGACACCCTGTCCAATTTAGGTGTTTTTCTTTTGTTACACCGTGACTTTTATTGTAAAGGTTGAAATTTCACTATTTTATATTAAAGTTGTATATAGGGGAGATAGAGGTTACTTTCAAAGTATTTGAACCCTTTTTAATATAAAAATGTGTCTCTATAGTACCTTTTTATAGATTAGGGTAATACTTGAAATAATTAAGAAGAGTGACAGAAATAAGTTCCTCTACAAAGAAAGTGGACAAAATATTCCAACAACTATAAATAAGATAAGGACAACAGCTATTTAGAAATGTAAGAGAATTACGTTTTGTCCTCAAAAAAGCTCTTGATTCACAAGAACAGTGGATCTTATAGAAGCAGCTAGCCACATTTCTTTGAGCTTTATACAATTTTGTAATCATTCAACTTACTACTGTTAAGGAATTTAGAGTTTGGATTTTGAGTTCAATCATAGAACATAAGATTTCTTTGCTTTAATAACAGACCTCTATTGGTTTTCCTTGGCTTTACAACTGATTCTTCCTGCATTAAGATGCCTCATTTATAAGGATGTGGCCATGATAAAAACCAGGTAAACTGTAGTTTTCCTTAGAAGAAGTGACGACCATTTGCTGCAAGACTTAAGTCTCCAGTAGTTGCACCAAAACATACAACAAGGAAAATGAGCTCTGGCCCCTTCTCTCTATTCTCATATGTAGACTCACCTCCAAGCTTATTTTCAATTGGAATCTAAGTTGGAAATGATCTCTTTGTCTACAAACATTTTGAATTCTGAATAGTAACCTATAGGATTAGAATAGTTACTTTAAACCATATAGGAAAAAAGGTATGCCTAATGCACTGGAAATTTACAGTATTCAAAATTATGAGAAGCATATTTTGGCTTCCTAGCCTTTTTGACCAAGCTTTTGGGAGGCAAAAAGTGTTTTTTTTTTTCTTCCAAAAAGTGCTAATTTAAAAAAAATGAGGTGTTTGGCCAAGCTTTTGGAAGAAAATAAGTCCTTTCGGGGAGTAGCAGAAACTGTTTTTCAAAAGCTAAAACAAGTAGTTTTCCCCAAAAGCACTTTCGAGAAATTAAAAAACTTGGCCAAACACTAATTGCTGCTCAAAAGTGTTTTTTAAATTTATTGGCCAAACACAAACTGCTTTTCACCAAAAGCACTATTTTGAAAAAACACTTAAGAAAATAAGTTGATTTCAGAAGCTTGGTCCAATAGGCTATAAGCAAGGATATGTATTCAAATGTATTCTCGAAGTAGGTTAGACTATGCCAATTTCTTCCAGCCTTAGCTTACTTTAACTTTATAAGCAAAGTCTTCTCCGCTTCTGCAACCTAGTTACTTGTTCATATTACAGTTTTAAGACATTGTTTATTTAAATTATAAATATGGCAGAATAGAACTTGTAATCCTCACCTTCCCTCCTGGAAGACCTCCCTTGCTGACAATTCGAACAGGAGGACATTTCGTACCAAGGAAACAATCAACCTCTGCACCAAGCTGCTTAAGACCATCAACCAAATCACTAATTGGTCTCTCTCTCATTCGAGGAACTCCATCAAGTACATACCTGTAACAAGAGAATGACCTAATAAACTTAGTAACATGGTAACATTGTTTTTAATCGATAAAACTGCCCGCCATAAAGAAGCATTGGAAAAGATGTTAAGACAATGTATGTACCATTGTATGCATCACACAAACTTTTCAAGATCTAGTAGATATCTAATTATTCATGCTCTCAAAACCTCATGTCGCTGACAATACCTTCCAGGAAATCAAATTTAGCTATCTATGTAGAGAAAATTTTAGTCAGAAATACCACAAATGCAATACCTGAAGAATATCAGAATAGCTTTAACAGCAATCAATCAATTATGCTTCAATACCAAGCTAGTCAGGTCGGCTTATTGAATAATCTCTAATCATTTCGCTCTAGTTAGTCCAATTACATTTCAATAGTTTTGACTTCCACTTAAAAGAGTGAAATGGAATTAAGAAGGGATGCTATTAGACCTTGAATTTCCGCCAGCTACAGCAACTGCTGCTGTTAGTGGCCGCATCGCAGTTCCTGCATTTCCAAGGAAAAGTTGAATCTCTTCCTTGCACTCTTTACCAACAGGGAACAACCCACCACAACCTTCAACAACAGCTCGTTGGTTTCCACTGTCATCTTCTACTTGCAGTCCAAGTGTTTTCAAGGCACCAAGCATGTAATGAATATCATCACTACTTAGCAAATTGTCAACAACAGTTGTTCCCTGAAATTCAAATGCAAGTCACATTTAATGGCCACAAAAGATTGTTGATACATACAGCAAACATAATAAAGTAAAAGATTATTTACATACATTTCAATGTGACAATCATCTTTTGCAGAACTGTAAAAGAATGAGAAGTGTGAACTTTCGCTGCTTAAAGGTGTTCGCAAAGTTGATCATGGTTCAGACCTATTATGCTATAAAAGTCATTCAAGCCGCCTTCAGCTTCGGAAGATATAGTCCTAGTTGGTAAGAGGAGCACCTTATAACTCAACTAGGTGTTGCTAAAAACACCACTAACTCTCCTAGGGGGGGCAAGAAGAGAAAACGTCAATGTTGAAGAAATCACATGAAGCTAAGTGTTAAATGATAAACAATGACAAACTTCTATCATGAGTATGAAAAGTATTCCTTTCTTTTTTCCCCTTTTCATAATAAGCAGGCAAAACATACTATTTCGACCACATATTGGCTGTATAGGTATAGATTGTTTGCATACACATCCATTCTTGTTCAAATAAACCACTCAATCCCCAAACCCACCCTAATACTATTTCAATCTGGTGACAAGGATATTTAATAATTTTGAAAGAACCACAAAGGGATGCTGGAGAAAGACTTAACATAAACCCACAACAACAGCTTCTTAGAAACCAAGGTGAACTACTGCAACCATAAGAAATATACATGCATTATGCAACACATTGGGGTCGTTTGGATATAAAGGAACCACATATAGCTCTGAATACATAACCAACAAATACACCATCTGCATCTTACATGTTAGAGGAATTATTAATCCCATTATAAAATTCCGCATAAGATAATATAGTGTTTGGTTTGTCCCTTAACCTATGCAACATTTGGTTGGTAGTGTTAAAGTATCCCATTACTTTATGCAGGATAAAAGGTGGAACAAAAATACTTGTATTAGCAATGCAAAGACTAAACTATATAAAGACAAAAAAATCCCTTTTAGAGTAATTAATCCATATATTACAATCTCTTCATTATTCATCACTATATAACAATCCCTCATTATTAATCCTTTGCATAAATAATCCCACCATAACTAACATGTAAACCAAACAATCACTTAAAGAGCGGCCTAGTGCACTAAGCTCCCACTGTGTGAGGGGGTGTGAGAAAGGACCGAACCACAATCGTTTATTGTAGACAATCTTACCTGCATTTCTACAAGAGTTTGTTTCCATAGTTCAAACACATCACATGACAACAACATTACCAATTTCGTCAGTGCTCACCTTCAAAACCAACAACCACTAACACCTTGTTTGGATTTATATTGTATTGTTAGTTTAAATACAATGTTTTGTTTTAATTATTACTTAAAGTTTATTGTATCGTATTGTTTAAATATATCACTAGGTAACAACGAAAAGTCCCATTTTACGTAACGACCAATTTATTGTGATCGCATTGTCTTTATATATATTTTTTGATAACTGAGAAATCCGTCTGTGACCCGCCCTTTTGGACCAATCACAGCCTTCTAAACTCGGTGGATAATGGGCCCGCCCCTCTACCCTTCTCCACTTAAATACCGGGCTTCGCTTTGCATGGTGTGGGGCTTGAACCCGCGTTGTTACCTTTATATTTTCTTTTCATTTTATCTTTATTTATTATTTAATAATCATATATAATCTTTTATCATATTTGTAGCTTACTTTTCTTGTACGTCTGTCATTCAAATTATTGATGTGACACATTATGTAATGACGGAGAAGGATACAATTTATCCAAACGTTGTATTCATTAAAACAATACAACGTAATACAATACAATACGATACATTATGAAACAATACGTAACAACCATCCAAACAAGGCGTAAATGCACTAATAACTGGTTACTTACTTCAGATAGGGCAGCAAGAAGGAGAATACGATTGGATAGGGATTTAGAGCCAGGCAATTTGACAGTGCCTGATATTTCTTTGATGGGTTGCAGCACAATCTCAGAAGGTTTCTGGGTAGTAGCCACTGATGCTGAAATCCTAAAAGATGAAGAATAAGACCTTGTTCTCAAAACTGAATCTTTATTCAAAACCCACAAAGATTTTGCTGAATTTTTCAGGTTTTTAGATCCAAAAGAAAGTGAAGGGGGAAATGTGGGAACTTGGGGTTTATGAATCTTGGAATTGGGATAAAGGGTTTGTATCCCCTGTGTCATTTTGCTAATCTGTGCCATTTTTTAGGCTCTTTCTGTGAGTCTGTCTTTGGTATTGAGAGCTAAAGTTTGAGTCTTTGCAAAAGATAACAATATTTTTATTACAGAAATTTGTTTTAAGGTGGAAGGTGATAAGTAGACTGAAAGGTAATGGGGTTTGTATGAGGTCCCTCCCAACAAATCTTTATCTGTAAATTTTTTGCTCTGTTGTCTGTTCTAAAGGGGAATAAGTGGTTGAAGATCAACACTTGGTTCTATTACAATTTACATATCTGTCTTGTTTGTACTTCTATTAAGGGGTGGATTTCCGGTGTTCGAATTGGATATGAAAATTTTGATTTTCGAATTGAAGAAATGATAATTCAAATCTTGGATTGGTTTTTTATGTTTGGTTTGAATTAATTAGTTTGGACATCTTGAATTTTTAAGCATTTACCATATATTATAGTAACAATTACCAGCCTCAATTTATTAAATGATTGATTTACTTTTTAAAATGTATGACATTCTACCTTTAACAAATATTGAGATCACTTGTGCCATATATTAAGTTTTACTTACTCACAAGCATTTTTCATTTTTATCTGGACTAATAATCGCAAATGATATTGGATTAGTTGTGATTTTATGTCAATCTAAAGTTTGAAAGTTGTTGGACACTACCAGATCACCTACTAGCTCTCATTTGCTTCCATTAAGATTAAGATAATTAGATCTAAATACATATATAAATGATTAAGATATTATCTATGATCATTACATAATTAAAATTGTTTGTTTTTCAACATTTGAATGACCTAATTTATTTGTTCATAAACATAATAAGTATACCATTCAAATAAAAGAGTAATTAATTATAAAAAGATATGAATATAAATATAATAATACTTCTTATTATAAATAAAAGAGAATGAAACATTTATGTTTGCTAGTGATGGTGGAAGATAGTTTGTAGACATGGTGGTAATGATAGTTGTGATGGTGGATGTGATTGTAGTTACTAGCGTGATAATGGTTGTGATGGTAAAGTTGGTTGGTGATAGTTAAATAATATGTGGTGGTTGACGATATGTTGATGATAGTTGACATCAGTGTGGAGGTAGCCGGTAGTAGGGATTGGTCGTATTGATGGTAATGGAGGTAGTGGTAATAGTGAATCTAATTATAATGATGAATGTGATAGGTGGTAGCGATCAACAATAATAGTTGACGGTTATGATTATTGACAATATGATGATTGTGATGACAGAGATAGCTAGTGATTAATGAGGATAATGATAGTTAACAATGTTGGTGGTGATAGTGATGGTGGTGACAACGGGTGATTGTGGATTGATGGTGAAAATTATTCATAAAAAAATGTATTTCATGATATTAAGATTTTGTTTAACTCAAACCAAATAAGTAGTTAAATCTTAATATAAATAAAATTCACTTAATGGCCTAAAGTTTGAACCATTCAAATTTCCACTGCAAGCAAATGAAGCCCCAAGCCTTCTTCCCATAATAACTAATTTAATAGAAAATTATGATTTACAAAAAATTATACTCACATAAATATTATGATAAATAAGAATTTCAAATTACAATTCTTAAATTTCATGTTTTTTTATAAGATAAAAATAAAAAGAACACTAGTAAAGATGTTTAGTGGGTTGGTGAGATGTGGATGATTAAAGTAGGTAGATAAAATCACTAAGATAAGATAATTTAATGTACCAACTTTAGTCATCCAAACATTATTTTAATGTAATGGAACAATTAAACATGGAGAATATGCTAAAGCTCCAAAACATTATTCTAAAAATAGAGTGGGACCATACTCAACAACCTGGTTGGACAAAAATTGACCTAACAAAGAGCCTATTACTTTCACATACTATTTGATTCAAAAAGTGGAAGGAGACACTGTGGATAGGAAGGATTAAAGCTAGACTTTCAACAATCAAGAACAACCAAAAGTTTCAACTACCACATAACTTTCGATGGAGACAAATCACCATCCTTCAACCCTTTGTCTATGGTAGGGCCACATAACTTTTTTATTCAAAACTCATTGTCTCGACTAATTTGGATTCATTTGATGTAATATTGATATATTAGAGCTCGTTTGGACATACGACACAAAATCATGATATGAACTCAGATTAGTATGAAGTTGAAGTTTTAGTTTAGATATGCAATATGAATTTCTCATGTTGTATTTTTTTTTCCTCATAAACAGGAAAATCCCACAAGTTGTAGAAATTATCAAAAAAAATCCAACTCTTATACAAGCTTGCCAAATGAGCAAAAGTTCATAAACAAAGTATAATATATTACCACATGTTTATACTAAAAAATACAACATTTATTGATTGAACTTTAATTTATATAAAAAGTAAAATTGAACCTAAGTTGTAATATACTACTCTTTAATATAATCCTCCGAGCTTAAAATTGAACATGAGTTGTTTAGAAAAGACTCATGTTAGCTTCACAAAATTAGATTTCCATATTTTTCTTCCATGGCTTAGAACCAAAAGCTAATAAAAGAGAAATACAATAATCCAATTCCTCATTAGCATATCAGTGATTAATATAAGAGAAGTTAAAATATCACCTATCGTTTGGTTTGGAACAAATTATCGCAGGACTAGTTATCCTGGGATAACTTATCCCACCATGTATATGGGATAACTTATCCCATCACTATGGTATAAATGGTGGGATAAGTTATCCCAAACATGGCAACCAAACAAGAAACAAAATTTTTATCCCATCACTATTTATTTTTATCCCTCACACCAAACGAATGATAACTTCTCCCCCAGCCATTTAAAATTAAGCAGAAAAACGTGCAGAAACAGTCTAGTTTAATGGTAGAACATATGTACTTTCATCAGTACCATTAAGGCAATACACTTTGTAATGAATGTTGCCAAAAGATTATTTAGTCCAATTGCTTTGGAACAGATAGCCACAAAGTGATAACTATAGTAAAGACAAAGAAAGCCCCTTGTTTATCGGAAGACCTGAAATTCCAATTATAAATTGGACCTCATTATCACTCGACCAAACAAAAGTTACAAAACTCAAAGATATGTTTAAGTGTACATGGGTCAGGAGCATCCATAAAAGCCTATTTCTATCCTCATCTTGGGTTCATTCTGGTTGCCCCGCTGCTCAAACTGAAGAAAATGACGAACAAAATGTCTTTATTGAAAATATCAGAACTGCCGAGGCCACTTGGTATCGATTTCCACCATTATCTCCAACATCAGAACCAAAACGAAAACAACTTTGGTAGACACCAGCAACCAAGGGTAAGTAATAAGAGTCTAAGAAACTTGTTTAGCTGCAGCTATAACAGCCTCTGCTGTGATTCCAAACTCCTTGTATATTTTTCCAGCAGGGGCACTGGCACCGAATCTGTCAATTCCAATGGCCTTCCCCTTGGATCCGACGATCTTCTCCCACCCAAATGTGGTTCCAGCTTCAATGCTAACTCTAGCGGTAACAGCTGCTGGAAGGACACTTTCCTTGTACTCAGCTGATTGCTCATCGAAAAGCTCCCAAGAAACGAAGGAGACAACTCTCACGGCCTTTCCTTCCTTTCTGAGTTCATCAGCAGCCTTGACAGCAATTTCCAGCTCTGAGCCAGTACCAATCAAAATGACATCAGGCTTGTTGCCTGAAGAGTTGTCTGATATAGTGTAGCCACCTTTTGCTGTTCCTTCAATAGAAGTTCCAGCAAGCTGGGGCAACTTTTGCCGAGAAAGAGCCAGGAT
>JAJOOR010028893.1:0-10919 GCA_036250505.1 Solanum acaule
AAAAAGTAATTGTAGTTTGAAGTTGGAAGAGAGTTTTGGAAAATGTTTTCCTTAAGTTTTGAAGGGAAGTCATTTTCCTTAAATTTGAGGAAAATGAGCTGATTTGGAAAACATTTTCCAAAACATTTAACCCAACCAAACATGAGAAAATTGGAAAACATTTTCTGGAAAATGTTTTCCTTCATACCAAACACACCCATAGTCAAACCTTTCTATAACAATCGTTTTTTTTTGTTTGTTATAGTAGTTGATCGTTATACACTTATAACAATATTTGACATTCACATTTAATATGATTATTCTAGATAAAAATTACCCAAGAAATGACATGGATGTTATAGAGGTAATTTTAGAAAGAGTGTATTGTTGCAATGATGGATATTGTTGTTTATAAGTATAAAGCTATAATAGAGGTAACCTATAAAATAAAAATTGATATTAAAGAAAATTTGTTTGTTATAAAAAATGATTATTATAGAAAAGTATGATGGTACAGTATTTTGGACAAAGGATATTTGATTTATTATTATTTTTTTAAGTTGAAGTTGAAAAAGGATATTTGATTTATTTCAACTATGAATGAAAAAAAAAATATTTTTAAAAAGAGTAAAGGTTGAGAAAATATATTTGGAGGTTGAATTTGTATTTGGAGATACATTTCACTTGAATTTTTTGAAAAAGATTTTGAAAATAATGAAAATAACTTTCATTCTAAGTTGAAGTTGAAAATAATGAAATAACTTTCATGGACATATGGGGTCATGATAAGACAAAGTTTGATTTTTTATATTTTATTGACAAACTCTGATTGACCTAATATTTAGTAGGTTCATAAAAAATTGTTTGGTGATCAATAATCACTGCTTTGCCATGTCTAACGTTGTTTATTTTAGCATTTCGCGGGTTTTATATGTATTAGTACATGCTCATTTTTATGAAGACGAAAGGATATATATTCAAAATTTATATCAAAATTGGCAAGTCATTGATGTCAAGTGTTTGGATAACACAGGATTATACAGAGTATATTGTATTGTTTACACCTACCGAGGTTCTTAATATGACACAAGGTAAAAATTTATCATATTCGATGTTTATATTGTATCAGATAACAAATATTTAGTAATAAATAATTAAGTGAGAATACATATCAACCATAATTAAATGATAAATGTATGTGTGAAAGATATTTTTGTCTTTCATTCACATCTTTCGTGCAAACATAGGTCCAATACTAATGCACCATTTTCTCAGAGTAAAATATCGAATATTTATAATATTGTGGTATGTTTAGGATCGACATAGTGTTGGTCAACCAACTGAACCTCTACCCTCATTTGAATATTAGGAAGGAGAGGTTGTTCTAATTTCACATGCAACCTCAAACTCAGAAATTCGCGATTCTAATTCGATTTCTCACCAAATAATCCCTCCCCTATTTCCCCTTCCTTACCCCCAATTTTATGAACAAAAGAAATAAGAGTACTAAAGTAGAAATTTGAAGAAATATTAAAAATAGTACTCTTTGTGAGAAGAACTAGAACAAATAGTGTTTCTAAAAGCCTATAAATAATCCATTCTATGTACTTCCTATTGAAGTAACATAAAAAAAAATTCAACAATATCCACTTACTCTCACCACCAAACTCCACTACACAAGAAAGAAAAAAAAAGTTTCATGTTTCATTTGTGTTGTAAGTTTTTTTTCTTAAAAAAATAGATACATCAATCAAACAAGTATACATTATTTTTTTCTTGTCTTAAAAACTTTGTTTACAAAGTCTTGTAATTTCCATATCATGTCTTTTACAACTCCCAACTTCAGTTCCATTTTGCCTCTAGAGAAAATCTTGAAACAGAAACCCTGCAATAAATAAGCACGGTTCATCAGAGGTGGATCCAGGATTTGAAGTTAACAGATTTCTACAGTACAGAGTCAAATATTTGTAGTGAATCTCTTAATACATATACAGAGCCAAGACGAAAGCTATTGGATTCTTGTGAAATCCAAGAAAATGACTTATGTCATACCAAACACATCAGTAAACATTACTATCAATCTTAAACTTGAAACTTTCATCTAAATGCTATCTGGTTAATTTGCTAATATTATCATCGATCTTTTAATAGGAATACATGTTCTACAATCCAATGGAACCCCAGAAAACATTTTTTTCGAGAAAATGACTTTTGTCATACCAAACACATCGTATATGAGTTCACTTTTATCACAAAAAAAGAAGATGTGAGTATACCAGTTGATAGGATGGGAAATCAGTGGAATTGGTCTGTCAACAGAAGAAAAGTGAGGAGAGCAAGCAAAACTGCAGGCAATAAACCAACTTGGGATTTGAATGCTGCATGACTTTTGGGAAAATTTGGTGGTAACGCGCATTCTTCACCGTTGAAAATCACCTTAGAAGGGAATCCATCTCCACCTTCAATGTTAACATTTGGTGTATTTTTCTTCAAGAATGAGATCACTGATTGCTGTTTTCCAGGTACTTTTGGATCCTTATTAGGATTAGTTCCATTCACTTGTCCAACCAAATAGGTCAATCCTTTCAAGCCTTGCATAAAAATCGTGTTGGTTCGTTGAGGTAACTTAGTCCCATTGAATGAGTAAACGTTTTCGTAGCCATCACCAATATTCTTCTTCATCTGAACAGCTGTGAACCAGTCTACAAACGGGTCGTTTCCCCAGTTAAAGAGAGTCATACGAGCCGTCCATCCAGTTTTGTAATTGCTTTCCAAGTGCCAATTGATACTAACTCCACAGTTATCAGGACAAGGGAGTTTATTTGGCATTGCGCCTAAACGCTTGATCCTGTTCCATTCTTTAGCTAATTTTTCCCTGTCCTGGAAAGGGACTAGAAGGGCTTGTGCAGGGAGAGGCAACGGTTTTGCATTCCCGTCACATTTAGACGTCTGTTCACAGCCACAGGCACAAGTGTTGCAGGGGACAACAGAGTCAGTATAGAAAGCAGAGAAAGAAACACAGCATTTCGCCTGTTTTGGCTGTGGACGCGAAATGTTGCAAGTGATTTGCCAACTAGCAACAGCATTAAGAGTAATTCCGATTTTACTAGGATCAGGGAATCCTGTCGGATCAACTCTAATAGGCGGGCCACATTTGTAGGATGGATTAACTCTACCCTCGATTTTCCAGTTCTGAGGCGGATACAGGGCAGTTCTGTTCATATCAGGAGGAAGTTTGAAAACTTCCATCTGGAAAATAGATCGAGCCTTAGTCCCGTTCATAGTTGTTGGCAAGAGAGCTCCGTTTTTGCAACAAAATGGTAACTTGCCAAGTTTGTCATTATTTTCCATTTCAGGTGGCAAATCGGATATGACTGGCTTCTTTTGGCAATTCATGACAACACTGAAATCGAAATCCTTGTAGTATTGTCCTTGAGGTCCGTAAATGCATTCAGAAGGGTCTTTTTTATGAGTGTAGGCACCTTTCATGCTATAAATGAACTCGTTCCTCATCCACTCCCACGTCAAATTCCAACGATCAAGACGTCCTAATGGACTGATGTTGTCGATGGTGACCTGAGCTTGATACTTGTTCTCAAACGCGGATAGAACATCATATGTGAACGAAAGGTCTCCGTTTTGACGTTCCATAAACTTGATGGAAGTATTTTTTGGCTTGAACTTGGGATCCTTTTTGCAGCACATCTGCATAAAAGTTTCTGCAAATTTCACAACAAATACAACATTTTCAGATTCAAACACAATTATAGTAATAAAAAATATGTAGTGTTTGTGTCAGATTGGGTTGATCTCGAATAGTTCCAGCACAGATTCCGAATAACTCAAATCACCTAGTCCGTTCCAAGAAAAAAAAAGACACATTTCTATATTTTAAAAGCTCTTTTTAACGTTAAACATCTCGATTTACCCTTTATCGCATTCTCTATAGTCATGCATGCATAGTGAATCCAATTATTTTTGTAATATTAATTTGAGATTGTTGTAAAAACCGTAAATGAAACTGAGTATATATGTATATATTATACGTACTGAATTTCTTAGGAGCAGGGCATTTGTATCCATCATTGAGAAGATTAATTGACTTTGGCATTGGAGTTGATTTCGTCGGAACCCCAAATTGCGTCCCTTTTATCTTCACCTGCGCCGCCATCTGAGTAAAATCTCCGGCGGTATCAATCGCCGTTTTCAGATCAGCCTGCGGGAACCCAGCCAAAACGGTGCCGTTTTTCCCGGTTTTAACCGGAAATCCGTCTCCGCCCATAGCCACAGCTCCATCAGTAGAAATCAAAACCTCATTATGCTGAAACCCTACCTGAACTTTCCATGATTTCAGCTCAAATAGACCTGTATTTATCACCGTCAACATCGACGTAAAAGCCCATGCCTGTGCCGTTACGTTTTTCACAAAAGGATATTCCCTTTCCCGATTATCAAACGCGTACGTCACGAATACACCGTCGCAATTCTCTTGCGCCGGCGGCGGCGCCGCCTTAACCACCTCCTCGCCGCCGTAATCCTGACCATTACATACCTCAATACTATAACAAAACACAACTAGCACAATGCAATTGATCAAATTCATCCATGGTATTTTCATTCCTTCACTTCTTACGATCATTTGAAGGAA
Source organism: Solanum acaule (assembly GCA_036250505.1). Lineage (NCBI taxonomy): Eukaryota > Viridiplantae > Streptophyta > Magnoliopsida > Solanales > Solanaceae > Solanum > Solanum acaule. The sequence goes on from JAJOOR010028893.1 coordinate 4,628, forward strand.
TTTCAATGGCGGAAATTAGTTGATCTTTATTTTATTTTTATTTTTTTAATTTCCTGTTTTTTTTTCAGGTGTATCTCAGTTCAATTTTTGTTTTTTTTTTACCGGCGGAAGAGGAAGAGGACGATGATGAACTGATGCCGCGTGAAAAAAACACACGGCAATCAAATCGATCAACTACGTCTCAATTCCAAATAAGTTGATTAATGTTGAATATGGAGAGAGAAAAAATGAACATACACAAAGATGAAAGATTATGAATCAAACAATTAAAACGAATTTTGAATGACTTGTTCAACGTGCAATATTGTTCCTCAAGTTTATGGCGATATTTAAGGAGAAGACACAAAATGGTATGTTTTTACTATATATGTTTGAATTAATTTATTTTTTTGGATGGTTAGAAATGGAGTTATGACTAATGCTCTAGAGGATTATTTTTTTTTGCTAATTTTTAGGAGGAAATAGAAAAGAAAAGAAAATGTGTTATAGGTAAGGGTGAATGTTTGGTTCGATTTTATTAAATTTTGATTTGATTTTGGAAAAGTGTGTATCGAATATTAAACTAATTTAGTTTGATGTTTTTTAAAATGATTTGTCGATGCAAATGGAAAATAAACAAATAGGAATATTAGATATCATCATATACTAATTAAGATGTATTTTGATGTAATTGATGATAATTCAAATAGGAAATAGAAAAAAATAAAATAATACTTCAATTCATATGAATTTTTAATCATTATCTTCAAAAAGGGAAAAATAAAGATAAAAAAACGCTCCAAATTTAAAATGGAAAAATTGTACATAATGACAAACTATTAATTTAAAATAAATAAAATAGCTACAGTTTCATTTATTTCCATTGAGGAGCAAATCTCTCGGTCAGTTTGCTATTAATAGGTTTTTCTCCTTCACCTGATCTCAGTACAAGTCTTTACTGGCTAAATTGTTTCTTCTCCAATTTCAAGCCCTTCGGTATTGCGGAGCTGCCGCTATGATTCTCGTGGAGATTTCTGAAAATATAGCTTCCCGGTTCACTTCTGAAGGAAAAAGTCGCGATCTTTTTGATCGAAATCGGATTAGATATACACTCTAACACCCATGTCATTGTGAATCAACATTGGTATACATATTCCTAATATATACTTATTTACAAATTAAAGCTTTATACAAATATACAATTGACAAACCTAAAATAATAGATATATACATATACCTATTATATACAGAATCATACATCTAAACTAAGGACGAACCTGCTCGGTACAAATATACAAATTGGAAAAAATAGTCAACAATTTCATATACTTATACAACTCACAATAACACTATATAAACTACAACGGATTCTATTTTTCATTTATATACATATTCCCAATATACACTTATATAAAAGATTATATACACAAATTAAAGCTTTATACAAATAAAAATATTCCCCTGCCCAGTTCTCTTTTGTCTTTCTCTCTTTCTCGTTTTATACAACAGAATTGTATAGATTGCGTTTCTGTTTGTATAAAGCGCGAGAAAATTGTATATACACATGCAAATACATATATATTCGTCTTATACACTTATAATTATACAATAAAAATATACCCCTGCCAGTTTTATGTTTGTATAATGTATAATTTATGTTTGTATAAAGCGAAAGAGAGAGCGATTCTTGATATACAAATATTTTTGTCAACGATTTATACAAACGAGAGACTAACAACAATTTATACAAATGGCCTGCCAATGAAATTATACAAATCTGAAGAGGAGCCAACGAATTATACAATTGCTTCTTTTTGTATATATGTATAGCGAAATAGACATAGCTTTCAATTGTATATGTATGGCGAATTATACATATATGTTTGCTATGGAGCGCAATTATGCAAACTTTACTATAGTATACAATTATGATTTTTTTTGTTTGCTATATATGAAAGTTGCTCATTTCAAATTGAATCAAACCAGACCAAACCAATCAACAAAATATAAACATACTATATACCTCTAGCTATATGTACCCTTATCTTGAACATCCACGGGTTAAGTGTTCAAAATCTACCAATTTTCTTTTTGACATATACATATGGACTCCTGATGTCTCTGTCTTCCAATTCTGGATATGTGTAAGTAGACGCTTAAACTTAAGATTGAGTAAATAGACACATTTATCCTATGCAGCGTTCTATATGGCATTTTTGTGTCCGATGTGTATTATGTCACGTATGATTTGTATGTCTAGTTGTTCAATTTTATACGAATATAAATGACTACTTGTGCACGTCAATGACATAGATGTCAGTTGAAGTCAAATTACTTTGGATATTAAAAAAAAATCATTTATAGTAACGTATTATGCCAATTTCTTTATTGCACTAAGTTGTGGTCCACAAAATTCTTTTATGTCTCGCGTTGAAAAATATTAGATATTAATAAACTCATCACATCAATCTAAATCGACAAAAGTTGACAACATGAAAATCAATAAATTTATAAAATTTCGATACCATCCCACATACATATATGTCGAGTAGGATAATCAAGGGGTAAAACATTTTCTATCAAGAAATTTTTCATTTCGATATTTCAGAACTCAAATATAAGACTTTTTGTTAATGATGAAAAGATTCAAAAATCATCATCCATATAAAACCTCATACATTTCATTTAATTACACCTAATTTCAAACACCGTATATATGTCTGAAGTTGATAATTGTGCAAAAAACATATTCATATTTACGCTAAATCAAATTTTAAATCAAATAATTGAATATATGATAAACTAATTGAATTATATGAATTAATTTCTTAATTTAAATAAGAAATTTTGACCCGAGTTTTTATTATTTTCGACCCGCCAGTTCCTCTTTCACCTCACGTCCATTTAACCGGATTATCGTATCGGAAATTGCTTCTCTGCGTCTCTTTCTCCGGTGACCGCCGGCGATCTCCTTCTCAGGTAGGTTTCGGCCTCCCTCTCCCACTCAACTATCCTTTTTTGTATTTTTCAATTAGGCATAAACCCTAATCCAATTTTATAATCCTGTATAATTTGTTGAATACGGATTGTTAAGCTTTGTGGTTGTGATTTTAACAAGTTAATTTGCTCAATTATGCCTCATTTCCAACTACTTTTGAGTTTTTTCTGTATGAATCATCTGCTTATATGATTCTAATTTTGAATAGATTACATTTATTTAAGCTATTAACCTGTGGCAAATGATTTGTCGCAAATCTGTTTCTTTAGCTGGCCTCGGACTGGTTATGTCTTGTGAAACTTACTTTGATGGAGTTCAGTTTCTAATCGTTTTAAATTTAGAGGTTTCAATCATGTGAAGTCAACTTATGTGAAAAAACGCCAGATATCCAAATCACTCTATCCTAATTGTTTAATATCGCACCCGAGAGTCGAGAGTGTGACCTAGTGGTTAGTGAAGTGGATTGAGCACTATGAGGTCTCAAGTTTAATTTCAGATAGAGGCAAAATACTAGGTGATTTCTTTCCATTTGTTTCTATTCTTGGTGGACAGAATTACGTGATACCTGTTGTGTTGGTGGAAGGTGGCAGGTGGCAGGTATCCCGTGGAATTAGTTGAGGTGCGTGCGTGCTGGTCCATACACCACGGTTATCAAAAAAATAATAGTTTATTGTCGATGTTTTCTGGGATACATTAAGGAATTTGCAATTCAGTTACAGTGCTTTCTGTCTGTCTATGTATAGAACTGAAATTTTAGTTCTTGAACTTCCTTGTGATTTTGACAAGTTAATTTGCTCAATTATGCCTCAATTCTAACTAGTTGAGTTTGGATATATGAATGATCTGCTTACATTCCACTCTTCAAGCCTATATGGTCTCAATTTCAAATAGCCATCAACCTATGGCGACCCTCTTCCTTTATCCGGCCTCGGACTGGATATGCCTTGTGAAACTTCTTTTGATGGAGTTCGATTTCTAATCGATTAAAAATTCAATCATGTTTAGTCAGCTGATCTGAATGACCGCCTATATCCAAATCACTCTATCCTAATTGTATAATGTCAAAGTTTTTCTGGTCTACGTTGAGGAATTTGCTTAATTGTGTTTAAAGGTTTTTTCGTAGCTCACTTATCATGCCGACTCTAACTTGTTTGGGATTGAGGCATAGTATTTGTACTTATCATACCTTGTGTATTGATCTATCAGACAGGATACTGCACTGAGTATTGAAAAATGGAGGACATGTTGGTAGTGGTTCTCTCGATGCTTCTGGCTCTACTATTAATTCCGCTTTATCTGTGGAAGCGCCGACAAAATTCTCAGTCTTCCAGAGAACATGAAGATGAACCTCAGGTTGATATGCTTTTCCTTTTGGTCTATGGTTTCTTGCAGCTTGTTTTCTGTTACAAACGTGATGAGGTAAGAGGATTATCCTTGAAAGTTCTCCGGTACAAGGTGGCAGGAATATGGGATTGATTCTTTAACCCTCCTAACTAGAGAGTGATCTGCAAGTGGGTATCACACCATCATTAGGGTTTGAGAAGATTATGAATTGATGTTAGCATTAAAGTTTTGGTATAACCATAATAATTAGTAGTCCTTGGCCCATTTTATATAACAATATGTGACTGGATATGATGAGCTTAAGATGTTAATATGAAACTAATTTTATATTAATGACAATGAAAGAAAATATCAGAGTAATGGTTATAAGTAGTTTGATAAAGTTAAGTTTGAATAGTTTAATGATTTGAGTTCTTAAAGGTGTGAAAATTGTATAGAAATGTAATATGCTGAATATCTTGGGATGTCCTGGAATGTGGAAAGAGTATTTTATAAATCGGGATGGAGGGAGGGAGTGCAAGACATCAGCATGTTCGTTTACTCTAAGTCTTATTACCGACGCGATGGATTGCTATTTGAAAATACTTTCAATACAAAAAGAGCTCCTTCCGGCTTTAATATACTCCCTATGGTGACATTAATGGAGGGACTTGTAAAAAGTGCCTCAATGTTGTTTAATCGTCATTGTATTTGGAGAAATAAGAAATTAACCAAAAAAAAAAGAAATTAACTCATATTCAAATTTAGCAAAAACTGAAACTGTTATTGGCTAAATATCAGGTTGAGCAGAGGGACACTGTAGTAAGAGCCACTGGAACGCGTCGAATGCGTCGAAGACCAGCTTCTTCAGCTGCTAGCACATCTTCAGCTTCAGCCACTATAGATGGTATTCTTTCCTTCATTTCTTGCTCTGTTGTAACTGTTTGTCTAATTTTCTTCTGGTAATGTCTAATTATTTTTTTCTTTCCATATCTGTATAGCTTATTTATTTTTGAAATTCAAAAGACAATATCACTTTTTCCATGATTTTTCCCTGTAATTTTCTGGTTCAACTTTCAAGTTGGAGGTAAAAAGAAATAGGCCACTGTTTCTCACCTTGATCCCCTGCTTCAAAGTAGAATGTGCAAGATAAAACTACAGGAGGAGTCTCCTTCCATTCATTCAAAATGAGCCTAATTAGCTGTGGCTTATTGAATCGGCTATAACTTTGTTTTTTATGTTCATCCTCATTGTGACAACTTCATTTGTAAAGTTATTGCATCAAACGAGAAGTGAAGGGTTAACATTCGTGGAAAAAATCATGCTTATTGTTATGTTTCTTGGTACAGAGATGTATTTTTGAGTTTAGATGGCCTAGCTCTTCTTGGTTATTATCTCCAAACTGCTTTCCCTGCTTTAGGTGCACTAGATTGAGTTGATGATTCACGATGACTGTATCATGTTTATATATATTTTCAAATATGTGCAGAACCGGTTGACAGTGATGATGAAGAACCTGGAGATGGATATTATACTGCAAAGTCATCAAAGAAAAAGGAAAAGAAGCGTCAAGAGCGGGAAGCACAAAGACAGGTATCTCAGACTTTAAAGCATTTGCCTTTTAAGAGTACAGGCATTTGCAACAAGTCCTCTCAAATGATATAAATAGAAAGAGTACAAGCTTTTCCAACATAAGACACAACATTTTATGTACTCAAGTTTGTTAGTTAGGTCCTTGACGCAACTAAGAAGATTAGGAAAAAATTATAGATAGTTTAACAATTACTAAGATAGAAATGGAACAGTAGTATACTTTGAAGAGAATTAATAATATGTGTTAAATTAGGTCTTAGGCCTAACTCACACCCCAAAAGCTAGCTCAAAGGGAGGAGGTTTGCCCAAGCCTTATAAGGAGTCCACCCATCTCATTAACCACCGATGTGGGACTTTAGTCATTCTTTAACACCCCACCTCACGCCCAGTGCTTAGCAT
>JAJOOR010028895.1:0-13621 GCA_036250505.1 Solanum acaule
ATTAGATGGTTTGAGACATCATGTATAAAGTCTAGAAAGTCTTCCGCTTGCTATTGTTTTTTTTTAATGAAATGTTTTCTTGGTAAAGAAAGTTTTTATTCCTTATGGTTTTAGTGTCTATGCGATGAATGAATGCTAAGAGGCTTGTATTAGACCTCTTCGAGGTCGAGTACGCCGGTTACGACTAGGGGGTGATCCCGGGTCGTGACAATTCTCAAGGTAGAGTGGTGCAAAGAGGTATTAAGCCTCCTTCCTGTGCCAACTGTGGTAGGAACCATTCAGGTGTTTGTCGCGAGGGCTCCACTGGTTGTTTCAAGTGTGGTCAGAGTGGGCATTTCATGCGAGAGTGTCCAAAGAACAAACAGGGTAATGGGGGCAATAGAGCCCAGTCTTCTTCAATCGCTCCACCAGATAGGACTGCACCTAGAAGAGCTACTTCTGGTACTGACGGAGGAACAAACCGCTTGTATGCTCTCAATAATCGCCAAGAGCAAGAAGATTCGCTAGATGTTGTCACTGGTATGATTCAAGTATTTGACTTTACTGTTTATGCTTTGTTAGATCCAGGAGCGAGTTTATCTTTTGTAACTCCATATGTTGCTATGAATTTTGATGTTATCTCTGTGCAAGTTAGTGAACCATTCAGTGTTTCCACACCTGTTGGTGAGTCTATTCTAGCAGAGAGAGTCTATCGTGATTGTCCCATTTTCGGCAATCACAAGAGTACCATGGCTAATTTAATTGAGTTAGATATGGTAGATTTTGATGTCATTCTTGGTATGAACTGGCTTCATGCCTGTTATGCCTCAGTTGATTGTAAACCTCGAGTAGTCAAGTTTCATTTTCCTTATGAGCCAGTCTTATAGTGGAAAAGCAGTTCAGCAGTGCCTAAGGGTCGTCTCATTTCGTACTTTAAGGCAAGGAAGTTAGTTTCTAAGGGTTGTATCTATCACTTAGTCCGAGTTAATGACTCAAGTGTTGAGGTACCTCCTATTCAGTCAGTTCCAATAGTAAAAGAGTTTCCGGATTTTGGAAGGGTATTTTGGTCTTTTCCTTATCCAATTAATTAAATTCATTTTAGTGAATTAATTGTTCAGTTTACGCTTTTGGAAAAGAGTTAGGGTTTTAGAGAAGAGAAAATAAGAGGAGAAAAGAGAAGGGGAAAACAAGGAAATCGTCAAGTTCTTCAAGCTTAGATCGTGGTTTTCGTCGGGGCTGATCCCTACAAGGTATGTGAGTCTATCTCAACGTTGAGTTTGTTCACCCACGTGCCAAACATGTTTGATTCAGCGATATCATCTCAAAAAAAGATTGGATTTTGAATGTTATTGAATGTGGTTCTTGAATTACTTTCGTTCTTGAACATGAGTTGAGTTTTAGGAGTTCTTTATGATTAATTTGTTAGTTCTTGAGTTCCTTGAGTTAGATCCTTGTGTATATGATTTGGGTACATGAATCTAAAGTGAATTTGAGTAAAAGAATCGGATTAAAATGATTTAGGATCAGAAAACAAGATCAAAAGTTTGTCAGAATTTTGCCTGAAGGGAGGCTGGCGTGACGTTCCCCCGTAGCACCCGAAGGGGTGGCACAGTACGCTTGCAGTGCACCCAAAATGAGCCCCAGTAAGTTGGGGGATGGCGCGGCGCGCCCGGGATGCATCCAAATCGTTGTTTTTCGTCAGTTTTTCATCGTCTAGCCTACTTAAGTTCTTCTAAAGTGTACTAACACTTTCTATTGATTCTAACTACTCTAAATGACTTCTAAACATCTTGAAATCATCCAGAAACATAAATCATAACCTTGAATCCATAAATTCAAATTCAAGAAAAGTCAAGAGCCAAGTCTAGGAAGTTCTTAGAGTCTTTTCAATAAGTCTTTTGCAAATGATTTTAACTTTGGTTTAAGACTTAAAGATCAAGTTGAGTAAAGAGTAAAGAGTAAAGGTTTGAAGTTCATTTCTTCAAAGAAGTATATGGGGACTATGTATTCCCAAAGAGTTTGAAAGGTTTTCATATTTAAATAAAAACGGAAACTGAGATTTTCAAAGAGCCTTCGGGCTAGTTTTTAGAAAAGAGAAATAGCTTTCTAAATAAAACAAGCATGGAAACTGAGATTTCCAAGATAGCCTTTTAAATATGTTTTTTAGCACTAATCTCAAATCATAGAAGAAGTTGTGTTTTTTTTAAAACATATGAACTAAGTATATTTTTGGGAGTAGTATTGAGCACCCATATGAGGATGCGAGTTCATATTAACTCAAGTCTCCATAAACCATGTAGCCACCATGGGTAGAAAAGCGTCATACTTTTTAGATGAATCATTTTCACAATAGACTAGTGGATCCACTTAGTGAGTTAGCTTCCTATATCACGGCAAGGTATAGGATGGGCCTCGGCAGCGTGAGGTAAAACGATGTATCATCACTATAGTTCTTAAGTGATGGTTGTTGGTTAGAGAAACTCCCACATCAATAGTTGCATGGTTCCTCAAGGGGTTCTGCTTAGTGTAAATGGGGGTATGAGACTTCATTCATGCACTGCACAAGTAGACTTTGAGATGAAGCATGGTTTGTCTTTTTATTGTATTATGATTATAAATTGACATCATGTTTTCAACAGTTTTTCTTTATATTGCACTTGTTTAAAACTGCTTTATAATGAAATGAGTTTAGTTAAGTATTCAGGAGTTGAGAAGAGCCTAGGTAAGTGTTTCTTTCATTATCTCTTTCAAGCCTATGTTGTTTTAGAATTCCAACTCGCATACTCGTACATTCAATGTACTGATGCCAGTTGGCCTGCATCGTATTATAATGCAGACACAGGTAGCTAGGATCGTAATTTCGGCGCACCATTGATCCAGTGAGCAGTTCAGAGTCAATTGGTGAGCCTTCTTGTATTTCGGAGGATCCATTTTCATTTCAGTTCTAGTTAAGCTCATTAGTATGTTATGGGGTTTGTCCCAACATCCATCTCAGTTGTTTTAGAAGCTTCATAGACAGTCAGTCAGTTAGTAGTTCAGTTGTCTATATATTACCATTTTCATATGTTCAGATGTGAGTTGCTATTTTGGCTAAGTTAAATGTTTATTTTCAAAACATTATGAGTTCAGTTTGAGGCAGTTAAGTTGTTTAGCATTTGAATGCTTTTCTTATTGCATATAGTCTTTCGTTGAGTCAGTAAGTTAGGCCAAAGGTTCGCTTGAGGCCAGCAATGGTCTTCAAGTGCCAATCCCGCCCAGAGTGTAGGCTCAGGGTGTGACAAAATACCTTAGTCCCTAATAGGCATATGACAAATGCTAGAGTTTGAGTCTGACTCCAACTACTACGATCGAGGAATTCATTTGGTAAGTTCTTATAATAGTTCTCGTGTCCCCATCGTTCATAGAACTTTACAAACGAAATACTTGGGGTGTCTAGCCAGTCTGCATTTACTAGTAACAACATGTTTTTTAGTTCTGTGCTGGTTGGCTTATCCGGTAGCTAAGTGTGATGATCTGGATGATATTCCTTTTCTGGCACATTTCGATATTGTCTAGACAATCTTTGATTTCTTCAACGATTGGTGTCATTTCGACATCTCCAAAGCGAAACACCATTCTCTTATCATCCCAAAATTGAGTGACCACCTCAATGAACTTAGGCCAGACTTTGTGATTCATTATCGACGAGAGGTGACCCAAGTGAATGAAAAGTTCTCTTTTCTGATATGCATTGAGATTATACCACCATACACGGAGGAGGTACGGCGTCTCAGTGACCATTTTGAAAGTCAAGTGTTGTTTGGCCATCTACAAAAACCTACAAAGAATTAGATACCCCCCAAACCCAAGACACAACAATTTGTCAAACAGCGCATCCTTCAAACACATAATTTTAAACATCCGTTCGGGTCGTGGGCCCTTTGGACTCAAGGTGGTCTTTCTAATGGGCCCAACACGCCTTGAGTGTTGGGTCATCTTAGGTCAATACGTTGTTTGGCTCTATGCTAGTCTTGACTAATAGTTGGCTTTGTTTATAGTGGATAGGTCACCCAAGCGGACTACTTTTGCTGGGACAGTTAATGAACGTTGACTATCCAGTAGCCAACTACATTCGTCAGAGTGCCCCGAGAACAATTTGGTTAACGAACGACTGCGGCCCGCATAATCGTCTTTTAAATGGAAAATTAAAATAAATGTCGTTTGAAAAGTATGTCATGCCATGAATGCAACAGTTCAATATATATACGGTAAATAAAACAAGTAGACAATTAAAACACATAGCCAAATAAATTAATCTTAAGGTTAGAATCATTCAAATCCCCAACAGGGTCGCCATTTTGTTTTATTTAAAAATATATTTTGACTGGTTTTAGAGTCGCCACTTAATTTTAAAGTAAAATGAAGAAAACTGTTATTTTAAATAGACTAAAACAGAAATCTAATCAAAACTTTAAAAGGGGTTCGGGGTTTTTATTAGTATTCTAGGAAGGATTTTAAAGCATCTAGAACACCCGCTAATGCGGTTATTCAATAATTAATTATTTCTAAAATAATTTAACTTAACTTGAATTGCAAAATTAAACTAGTTTAGTCAAGACCATTTTTTTAAAAAAAAAAAGGGAAAAGGAGAAGTATTGGGATATTATCTAAGTTAAACACTTTGATAGATTATATTTCAATATTATAGGACGTAAATATTTAATTAGTTATTTTTTAGAAGATTAGTTCAAAATGGCTATCTGTCGAAAAACTGAATCGTGATAAACTTAAGATTAATAGCAGGTATTTGACAAATAAACAAACACAATAAAGAAAGGAGGGAGAGAGATTTAGGCCCAAGTTTGGTTTATCTGTCCGCCTGGACCAATACTTGGGCCCATTTTCGTTTTGGGCTTTTGGCCCATTTGAGTCATTTATACCTGTCATATTCTAACGTAATAGAAATATTTTCTATCTGGGTCTTAGGCGCAATTCTTCCACCTATTCTAAACTAACACAATAATAGCAATTAAAATGACAAGAGCTTAGGCCCAAAACTAACAAAATACAACTTCTTTAAAAATAAATGTGGGTTTTTTTTTTGGCCCAATCCCTTCAACTCCCGATATGCTCCGTATTCTTTCAACTCCGAGACCTGTTCATCAATTTTTAGATAGCTGACTCGATGGAGGAGGAATTTGAGCCTTTATAGCTCTCATGAACTGCGAGATAAGGAAATAGGAGTTCATGGTGAACTCGGACAGATTTACATGTAAAACCAAGAGGGAAAGAAAATTAGTATATTAGAAGGGAATAGAGAAAGAGACTGTCATATTTTATACCAAAATAAACTAAGAATTCACTTCCACGACATATTGAAACAAAAAGATTTATGACAAATATGTCTTTAACACATAAAACAAAAGGGAAACTTTCAGTTCAAAGGAAATTAGATACTAGGAAAGCATGTCAAGTGTACTAATGAAAGAACGATAATATGAGGCCATTTTTAGCATAACAAATATATTTTTGGCCATGACCCGAGTTAAGCTACATTTAGAATAATACGACTAACCCCAAGTTGTAGTTAAGTATATAAAAATAGAAAAGGGACAAAGAATGCCTAGAATGAAACGATGACTAACAATATATCCTTAACAGTCGATTACCATTTTGGCAGAAGGAGTTGTCATGAATCATGTAAGCTAAATACGAAGTCCTAAACGAGTAACAACAAAAGACATATTAAAGAAACATGAAGAACAAATGACCAATCCAATATGATTTTGAAAAAACATAACTACAAATTTAAGCAACAATAGTACATAAATTTAGCAAACATACTGCATATGGGAATATACTATAAGAGCATACCAAAAACTTGGGCAAAACTTCAAAGACTAAAAAATAAAAAATAAAAAATAAAAAAATAAAAATGAGCAGGCTGACATAATGAGATAATTAGGAAAGAGAAGTGAGTATTAACTTTGACAACAAAACAAGGATTGAAGCGAACTGCGATCTAAATAATAATACGACTTCATATCTTATGAGTTTAACTACAAATGGTGAGCATTTTTTGACTAGGCATTTAGGCGGATAGAAACACCGACTCAAATCTAACATGTCTTGCTAAAGGCAGAATAATCGTGGGACTTGAAAAAAAGAAACGAAGAGAACAGGCTAATAAGTCAACGAACCATGGACAAGACAACATACAAGTTACTCATTAACTAGTTAAGAAAATTCTGCTCCTATTTTTGAAAAGAAAACGACATGAAAAGACCAAAAGAAGGGTCACAATGGCAACCAACGAAAATTATTTCGTCCATCCTAGCTAATAATAAACCAAACGAGTAATAAGCAATGGAGACAAAGCCGATAAAACGCAAGAATAAAATAAAAATAACAATAAAGGATAGAGTTCAATGATTCACAGAACTTTCAATCTTAAATTACTAGAAAAGACTCATTTTTTAATCTTAAACAACTAAGATACATTGATTCAAAACCAAACTCCTTTCAACAGACAAAGTCATGAACAAAGAATAGAAAGAGACGATCTTTTAAAAGGAAGGAGACAGACCAACATATCATCTCATTTCCCACCCAAACAGAACATCAAGTAAATGAGTCAAAAACTTCGAATAAGTTTACCTTTAGTGGTGCAACGAGCTGAGACGATGAGCTTAGGTGCTAGCAATGAGCTCCACCACACAATCACGAACGGAGTGGCAAGTGAGGGTCCTAGTTTACCCTTCCTCGAATGTATTTTATGTGTATTTTTGTGACTAATCGCTTAGCTTTTCCTCTGCCTTCGTAAAGAATTTTCCAACTCCAAAATCTTTCCCCCCTTCACAGTGAATAAAAGCAAATATATAGAAAGGAAAAGTAGGTTTCGAAAATGGAGGGAAAGGGATCCAAAAAGGACAGAAATGAGGGCTCAAATTAGAAATTCAAACCCCCCCAAATCTTTCACCATTTCGGACAAACACCCTTTTCTATCAAGTTTCGTCCCATTCTGGAAGAGGAAATGGGACAGCCACGTGATGCTGCCTGCTGCGATTCGTACAAGTTGGACAGAGGTGTAAAGGAAGAGCAGAGTACTCTGCGTTTCTCGCTGTTTTTCCATCTACCTCCGGTTGGAATCGTTTGAAAATCAACATCGTTTGATTGTTGTTGTAGCGTGTTGATGATGTCGTTTTGATATGGCGTGAACACGCCATCTGCTTCTATGTATTGACGTCGTCTGAGTGTCGTTTAAAGGAAATGTTGCCCTGTCGTTTACTGGAAACGCTGATGTTGGCGTTTTGAGAAGCTGATGTCGCTTCTAGGTTTTCTTTGTTGAAATTTGAGTGGGTCAGGTCAGATGTTTTGGAATTGGGCTGGTGGAATTGTTTTTGCTTATGTAGCTACTAGAAATTGCACTGCTGATGGGCCTGGGTCGGCTGGAATTAGGAGAAAAGTTGGAATTGAAAACGGATTGGCCTGGATTGAAGGAAGAGAAAATGGGCCGCTGGGAATGGAAGGGCTGCTAGAAATTTAAAGGAAGGCCCAAAATTTAGTCGTAAAGTGGGTTTGAGCAAAAGGTTAGATTAGGCTAAAATTGTAATTAGTTAATGGCCTAAATAAAGTTCAAAGGTAACCAAATCAGAATTAATCGATGAATTTGGTCGAAACTTAAACAAAATAAATTAATACAAATTAATTAATGAGATTCTCAGTCTTAACAAAATAAGATAATTAATTCAATTATAAACCAATTAATTTTTAAAATTAAACATAATTTAAACTAAACTAATTTTAATAGTATATTTAAAATAAACCCTTTTGAGATGATTTTCAAATATTTATGAAATATACCAATTATATCTATAAAATTATATGAAATATATTTACCATTTATAAATTATGAAACTTGACTAAGATCACTTAAAATGACTTTGAAAAATAATTGAATTTTATAAAACTAATTATTCTAAATCGTTTGGAAATTGAGAAGCTCGAAAATTAATTATTATCGAGGGAGTCAAAATTGGGTGTCAACAGTAATAGTTAGATTTGTGTGTTTCAAAATTGGACCTTGAAGCACTCTGAGGGTAGAAAACAGTAATGGATGAAGTATACACATTACACATAGCATGAAAGAGGATTATGAAGTCGACATAAAAAATATAGATTATCTCACAAAAACAAGACAATCTCAAGGGATTTCTTAGAGAACCTGGTTCACATGACTCACTAAATATACATATCACCTCAAATGTATGGAAAACTAAAATTATAATTTTAATGAGTAAATTCAATACAAGGATTTATAGGAATTATTCATTTCTATTGTTCATATGTAACAAGCATACAATTGTACGTGTATTGAAAAACTGCAACAAGCTCAACAACTTCCATTTCCATTATCCTTGCTGAGGAATAGAACAGAACACTGCTTCATTGTATACTCCGGGCTAGTAACTGGAAAAACAAGGAGAAAAAATAACAGGTAATGTTATTCCTCAAGGAATTAAGCAAGAGAATGATTTATTCAAACATAAAAGAATGAAATTTTGGACGGACCTGTGTGACCAACAGTTCTCTTAGACTCGTAGATCTCATGGTCATTTCCTCCCTGTTCAAGTAAAAAGCAGGACTTATATATCATCCCGAACATGAAAAGAAAGCTTCAAGCACATCAGTAACTAAAAATTACCTTGTATGTTTTGTCTCCAAAAAAGTGAATTTCATTAAATTCTTCAAGGTATCTCAAACAATAAGTCTTGTCCCAGCCTTGGGGGAAAACCTGTCATGACCAACATCCCTAAATCATCTACCTAAAACGTTCAATGATCAATGAGCACAAGAAAAGGCTTAAAGATGCTCACATCGAAACTTATTTGGCCTCCAATGGAGAAGGTGAGATTAAGGTGTGCAAACTTTCCTCTAAGCACTGATATCATTGTTTCGCGTATCTTTTGTACCTGAATATAGTTTTAAAATTATCTCTAAATCAAGGAGAAAAAATAATTTGTCGGAGGTACATTACTGCAAAACATATATGCAATCCTAGAGAAGTTGTATATACCTTGTCATACTTAACAAATTCTTCCCTCTCTTCCTGACTACAGTTTCCCCCAATAGGCGACACATTTAGCATGCCACTTCTGAACTCAATGAATGTTCCTCTGCAAAGGAGAATTATTAAGAAGTTTGACACAAAGAGGCAGTCAAGCAGATAATTCAACCGTTAATCTATGTTGCTTGAATCCTTCAAAAATGTTGCAGGGTATTACACAGATGCAACGACTTTTTTGGAGGATCCAAGCAACATAGTATTTGATATGCCCACCTTTTTATTGGAATATCCAAATCAGCAATATAACGAAGGGTAAAGTTGATAAATTCCTGCATATCATTTGCATACCATCAAGTCATCAAGATATGTATGCAACAAACATACATAATTGTATCTATTGTTTTCAGATTTTGATTAATTATCATAATATACATTACTCCGAGAACTTAACAAATGCATAGTCAAAGCAGTTTTTCGACAAAATATAATATTTTTGGTAGTTAAACAAAATATAAATTACACAATAATCTTTCTCTACGTAGCTCTTACCCTTTTATCTTGTCCATAAAGGTCACACACAAATTTACTATAGTTATCTTATCAACAAATACTTTAACTAAGCCTTTATCAAACTTGGGTATGTTCCCCCTCTTTGCATAAAAATAAAATATTTCCTTATTAATCAGAAAAGCACATTGACTAACCTTGAGCTTCTCATCTCTGAGAAACGACTTCAAGTTCTGCACACACAAGGAGTCATGTCATTTCAAAAGAAATCACCTTGCTAATTAGAAACTAAGGAGAATGAAGGAAGCCATGCACTTTGTACCTCGACTGGGTACAAAGTGCTTATGTTGTGGCAACAAGTTCAAGTTTGAAAGATAAAGACAGTATCCAAAGATTTCGTTATGTGACAAAATGAACCTGCACTCACAAGTAAAATTAAAGATATAAGATATCAAATTTTGGCCATTACCTGTTTGCCGATAAGCTTGCCATGCTTATGGGCTACAAGTCCATTTTCAGAGAAAACGTAATCATAATCATTCATAACTACATCACAAATATTAGAAAGATCAGTTAATAACCATATATGAGAACCAAGGGTTCTGTATAAGTTATCAGCTTCAAAACTCAGTTCAGTGCTCTTGGCTAGTGAAACCAAAGTTGTACTCTTGCCTAATACTGAGAGGAATTTTAGATACTGAGCAAGAAACATGTGCACTAATAAGCTGATGTAGCTCCTTAATTACAAATCCTACCCAGTGACGGAGCTACATGTATTCAAAGGGTCACTACAACAAAAATAACTTTTAGCGGCAATAAATATACACATTAATAAAGAGTGCTAAAACTTTTACTGGCATTAGTTAATTGCTAATAGATCCAATGTCGCTATAGGTTTTAGGGACATTTTCAAAGAGTGTTAATTTCCTCTAAATATATATATATAGCAACAATTAAGCTATTGTTGTTAATTAATTGCTGTTAAATATCATTTTTGGTGTAGTGGGTGTTAATTGACACCCCTTGGTTGGAAAATTATATCGTGTAGTTGGATAAAAGAATGCACTATATTGACTCCCGTTGGCTTATACATGACTTTACTCCTTTATATTTTGACACTCCTAAATAAAATTGTGGCTCCGCCACTGAATCCTACCCACAAAAGTTGAAGTTGTAAACCTTTCATCATCCCAACTCCAAGTTTAGTTAAGCTAACCTGAATTGCCAAGCTGTTCTGATATCTTTACAAGATCAGAACCTCCGACAACTCCAATTGTAACAACCTGCAGGGAGACAAAATTGTTAAGCTAGAGAATCGTTGAGAGAGAAGCGGAGTATGGCAAAAGAATCATCTACCGTTCTAAGTTCTTGCATGAATTTGAACATTTCTGGAGTACATTCCTGAATTCTTTCAAAGAAGAAAATCAATATAATTATGGAGATGATTAAATGCAATACTGGTAAATTTACTATAAAATAAAAGGAAGAAATAACAGAACAATAAAAACTCATGACATGAATTTTTTGAAAATAAATGTATAGGCTAGCAAGAATATAGTGACTCAATCAATGACGCCTCAATCTCAAATAAGTTGAATTCAACTAAATGTACAAATCATCTATACCATTCTACTCTATTCAAAAAATCAATCAACAAGAGTGCAATTTCACAAGTGGAGTTTGAAGGATGTATGTTATCCTACCTTTGTGGGGTAGAGAGTTTGTTTCCGATAGACACTTGACTCCAGCAAAAAATAAAAGAAGAATTTAAAACACGATAATAAGAAAATAAGACAACAAGAGCAACAGATAGTATTAAAAATAGGAATTATGTCATTCCTAAAAAAAATATTTACTAATTGTTGGTATTTAAAGAACTTCTAAGAAAAAAGTAAGGTTCAACAGATGTTTTTTACATTCATTTTTTATTGCAAAAGGCATACACATATATATCTGCATAATCTTTTCAAAAGTTAGTAGAGGATCATATCTATCCAATCATTAATGTACTTTTCTTACAAGACATATTTGATAAAACAAAGACTACTATTCTTTTACAAATTAAGCAAAATATTCAAAAGAGACTATTAAACTAGGGTCCGTTTGGTCATGCGATATGAAATCATGATATAAAATCATAATATGAAATCAACATAAAATCACACATCTAAATGCATATTTCATATTACTATACCTTCCTGGGTGCTGTAAGAGTTCCATCAACATCGAACAAAGCAATTAAACCAGCTTTCCTTGCACGCATTTTGATCTCTCAATACTTCTCACCACCTCTCCCTGCATTTAACAACAAAAATTCACCTTTATCAGCTTTACACTTCTCAAAACCAAAATACAATTAATCAACACAATCATTGAATAATAAAAAACACGTGGGGGTCGTTTGGTTGGTAGCTCGTTCGAAGGTAAGTTATTCTTGTATAAGAATATTCTAATGTTTGGTATGCAATTTAGAAACCTATGTAACTAATATATGTATAAGTTATGAAGAAATCTATGTACATATTTTATGCAAAATAAAATATGAAATAACGAATACTTATATAAAATGAGTGATAATTAAGTTAATACATAAATTTCCTCATAACTAATTCCTACATACTAATACATGTCTAACTCTAAACAACTACCAAATTAAGATTCACAATCAAATGCTCAAAAACTTTTACTCCCTCGGTCCCAATTTATGTGATGCATATCGTTTTTCGAGAGTCAAACAATTTAAGTTTGATCGGGATTTTGCGGATGAGATCTTCAATTCTTTTGAAATGAAATTTATATATTTGTAAACTACATAAAAAGAATTATAAGCCACAATAATTGACAATCCATAATATTTAAATGATATATAAAAATTTACCGTCAAAGATAGATTTTTTTAAATCTCGAAATTCAAAATATGTCACATAAATTGAATCGAGAGGATAAGTTAATTGGCTCACCTCAGCAAACTTTGGCGGATGAATAGATTTGTGAGGAGTTCAATTTATAGTTGGGATATTAAGAGGGGTATTTTGGACTTTTCACTCAAAGGTTGCCAAGTGGATATCTAGATTTATGTCTCTTACGTGCTTTCTTCAACAAGTAGCCAATTATATTCTGCCAAATCATTCCTTTTTGTCATACTGATGCTAATAACTTGTCAATTTCGACTTTACACCAAATTTGGTGAATAACTTGTCACAATTATAATTTTGAGAGTAACCAAGTTTTTATTTTATTGGAATTATTTATATAATGTTTAAATATTTCAAGTTATTAATTATTGTGATTTATAATATTTTTTTACATAGCATCAAAATATATAAATCTTATTTAAAAACATTTAAAGTTTTTGCGTCCCAATTTATGATCAAACTTTAGAAGTATGAATCTTAAAATTTTATTTGTGCCTCATAAATTATGACGGATGGATTATATATTATGATCACCTATTGTTGGTTAATTAGTGCTCCTTCATTTTAAAATAAGTGATCTTAGTAAAGGATGATGCGGCACTGAGATGGTTCCACCCGTTTCGACTCGAGAAGGTTCTTGTACGGAGAGGATAAGGTTGAGAGGAAACGATGCGGCTTTGAGTTCATTGCGCTGTTGGATCGCTGGGGTTGTTGTATTGTACGCTGACGGGTTTGGGTCGGTGGGCTGGGATCTGGATATGGTTTCCAATTAGGGCCCGTTTGGCCATAGATTTCCCAAATAATATTTGGGGAAAAATTTGGCAAATAGTGTTTGTCCATACAATTTGCCATTATTTGGCAAGTATTTTTGGCAAATATCCCAAATTCCCAAATACTAGTTTTTTCTAATATTTGGGCCAAATCTCATTATTTGGGATCTTTTGAAAATTAAAATTTTACACCAAACTTTTATCTTTTACAAAAACACCCTCTATAGTAGTTGTTTGCGTTGTATTACATAATTTTTTACGTGAACACCAAAGTAGTGATGAAATATTTCGTGGATATGAAAGTGATGATATGGTTGTTGATAAAAATGATGAACAATCGGCTTAGGGTAACAAAGTCATGTGTTTTGTCTACTTCATGATGTATGGAATTAGGGGTGTACAAA